>MPUH01000015.1:0-172575 GCA_001970955.1 Stentor coeruleus | reverse complement strand
AAAAAGATAAGATTGAAAATTTGAAAACTATAATTTAGCAGCTTACTAATGAAGAGGCTCCTGTAAGTAAGAGTAAAAGTAAAGCGGAGGAAAATATTCCTCATTGGTTTAAGACTTTAAAAAGAAAAATGAATAAATAATATTTTAGGTTAAATTATAAAAAGAAATTTATGAGATGTGCTTTGTGTTTTAAAAAGAAAAGGATGAGGTTGATTTTATATTTTTTGATGTGACACGATTAGAAAAAGGAAGAGGTTGATTTTATATTTTTTGATGAGACACGATTAGAAGAAGAAGGAGGATATTTTTCTTTATATAGAATATTTTATAATGGTTATATGCAAAGAGACTTGGAGAAATGCAGTAAATTCCTAACTCAATCATAAATTTTATTTAAATTAAAACAATTAATTCCCTAATTTAATTTCTAATATAAACACAAATCTTATCAGTTTACCATAAATTATCATAAAATACTAAGCTATGATTTACAAATATTAATCCCTTCCAATTTTTCCATGCTAAAAAAATATTTCTTCAATCTTAATCCTAATCCCCAACCCAAACAAAAACTCAATAATAATCTCTAATCCACTTCTTAAACCATCAACATTTTCCCTGCAACTTCCCAAGTGATCTCTATACTATTTTTTCTTGAATTTCAATATAAAAATGGATTCATTCAATAATGCCTTAAAATTAGTTCAAGAAGAAGTTAAAGACATTTCTTCTACTCTTCATCACATATACAAGCAAGTTCCTGCATCATACATCCCATATGGTCTAAAAGAAGCCAACGAAAATCTTATCATTCTTCACGAACATATATCAAAAAATCCAAAAGAGCCAAATTTTCCCTCAATCAAAATCAATCACAAACGTAGTAGAACCTTAGCAAACACCCCAGCAATAACCAATAAGTCTAACACAAACAATCGAATCTTAGCCACAAGAGAAAAATTCCAATTGTTTTCCACAAGTCATAATTTTTCAAGACTTCATAGCAAACAAAGCTATCAAAGACCAAAATTTAGTAGAATGTCTAATGCTCGTGTAATCCCAAAAGCAACAAGATATGATCCATTAGCTAATCCTATATTCATAAGCCAAGAAGAACATGAACTTGGACTTTTTAGCTTGTCAAATAAAGGAATAGTTAGTAAAAATGCTGATCTTGAAGAGTTATTTGAACTACCGGTTTTAAATTCTAAGAAAATACAACTTAATACTTTTTCTTCACAGTTTCAAAGCCCAATTTGTGATAAAAGGATATTTCAAACATCAGTTGATAATTCTATTAGAAGGAAAAGAATAGAAGTTGAGTCACCTGATATGATAAAAATTGGGGATATTGACTCGCCTAGTAATAAGAAGAAAAAGGAAAAAGTTAAAAATACAATTGAAAGGCATTTTTTAATAGTGAAAAAAGGGAAAATCAAACAAAATCTTGATTTTGACTCGTTTAGGAGAGCTTATTATAAAAAGTGGAGGACAATGGAGGAGGTACTAAGACAGGTCGAGGAGTTTTGTAAGAAATTTAGATATTTGAAAGTTGTTATTGATGCAAGGAAGCTTTATGAATTAGAAATTGACGAGGTTAAGCCTTTAACTATCGAGAAATTCAGAACTTGTGTTATTAACTTACATGAAATTAAAGAGACTTTGATTTCACATAAGGTTGTTTATAGAGGGGAAGTTGGTAGGCATTTAGCAGCAGTTAAAATCCAAACAGCTTTTAGAAGGTTTTATGGACATCGGCAATATCGGCATTTACGAGCTTTAAATATTAGAGCTAAAATAATACAACTTTACTTCAGACTTTACCTAAAAAAACTCGAAACTAAAAGAAACATTGAACAAGTAAGACAAGACCGAAAAGAAAAATTCAGACAAAGACAAAAACAATTCAAAATTGACTGGCCTAATATTAAAAATACATATCGAACTGAGATTCACTTAGGGTCTATACAACCTGATATTACAAAAAACTTTTATTATGCTAAACAAAACATCCAACTTATGAGAGTTTTTTCATTATGTGATCCTAAACTTTCTATAATTTATATAAGCCCAATTGTTTTACATAGTGATATTTTAGAGTATTATTATTCGGTGTTGAAATTATGTGAAATTCCTAATGCAAAAGATAGGCTGGTTTTTATTACACCTAATCATGGGATAAATTTGGATAGTTTATATTCAACATCAAAATTGTTGTTTTTATCTTCAGGGACTATTAATGAGATTAAAGAGATGATTAAAGGAAAAATAGCATATTTGGTACCGAATGTACCTAATGAAGATGATATATGGCTTTCAGATCTTTTGGGTATACCTGTTATGTGTACTGAGCCAGGGCTAGCAAGCCAGATATCTACAAAGATAGGCTGCACACCAATTTTCAAAAATGTCGGCATAAAACTCCCTCTACAAATCACTGGGATCAAAACCCCAGAATTTTTTTACCAAACTCTGTCAAATCTAATCTTCGAACATCTACACAAAGACATCTGGATGTTCAAACTAAATCATGAAACCTCAAGTCGTGGTTTAGCTTATTTTGATACGACAAAATTAAAATCTGTGTTAAAATACCGTAAATACGATACAATGAAAGAAGAGTTTCTAACAGAAATCCATGCTGAATTAATAAAAATCATGCCTCATTCAGTTAAACTAGTAATGATGCCTTTATGGGAAAGTTGGGATTCATATCTTCAAGTATTTTGTACATATGGTGGGATAATACAAGAAACTCCAGATTCTAGAAGTAATATAGCATCACCATGTATATCAATATGTATAGAACCAGATGGAGGGATAAGATATATATGTGCAGTAGATCGTATGCAAAGTAGAGAATATCTAAATTTAGGTATATTTTTCCCACAATCTTCATTCCCACATTCTGAAATCTTAGAAATCGGGTATAAAGTAGGTAAAGAATTATATTCACAAGGAGTTCTTGGATATGCTAATATAGAATTCGTCGCTTTTCCTGATCCTTATAATCAAGGTGGTCTTCCTGTATATTGGGGTATAGATATCAGACTTAATTTTGGAGTCATCGCGTCATCATATTTTATGTTTCATGTCTTAGTTGGAGGTTTCTTAGAAAATGCTTCAGGAAAATATTATATTGAATTTGAAGAACAAGAAGATGAATTCAATATAATTGAAGATGTTTTTGGGGATAATTTCACTAATTTGTTAACAACGTCTAATCCTTCAAGGTCAAGAAATGAATATACTAGATGTAAACTTATAAAGGAAGATGTTGATAAATATGAAAGAAATGTTGAGGATTTCAATAAATTTGATGAAAGATGCTATCTTTTTTGTTGGCATGTCGAACACCCTGATTTACGAGATTTAAGTATTGGTGGGCTTTTCCATATGTGTAGATTAGAAAGTATGACTTATTCACTTGAGACTTGTAAAGGATCAATGTTTAGTATTTATGAAAAACTTTCTAGTCATCATTTTGGGATTATGGGGATTGGGAATAATAGACAAGACTCGATTAGGGTGTTATCAGAGACATTTAGTTTTATATTGCAACAAGCTGGACCACCACCACAGCCACCAACTTCTTTTAAAATGCCTAAGAAAGAGGATTATAATTTGAATGAGCTTATTACCAAGGTAAAATCAATACATAAAACTTTAGAAAAAATCAACAAATCAGGGAAGAAAAATTATTTAGTTGAATTGTTATAATTTTTTGTGGACTTGGAATTTTTTTTTTAAGTTTGTTGTAGTAATTAATATTTGAAAGGAAACTATTTATTATTGGAAGTATTTATAATTAATTTTTAGATAATTCTCAAACTATGCAAGCATTACTCAAGAGATTAGTTATATTAATATCATTTTTACAAATAAAAATCTAATAATCATATATTAAATACACTCTATAATGGATTTCAGAAGGCTTTTATTCGTTTTATTTATCACATTAACCTCAGTTGATAGTTCATGCTGTCTAAATTGCCAAACAATCACTGGAGGTGTCTGTACAACTTGTTCAAGCGGTTATAAATTATACAATTCCATAATCTGTTTAGCAGACTGCCCTTCAGGCTATACCGAAATCTCAGGTTCATGTGTTCAGACCTCATCCTTAGTCTTGATAAACGAAGGTTTTTCCTCTTATACTGACTGGTCAGTATCTTCTTTAACTACCTTAAGAACTTATTCAGGTGAAACCCTAAATTCAGCTTCAAAAACAGCTTTAATCCCGACAAAGACTCAAGGATTTTATAGTACTGCAACTAGTAAACTCATAGGTATAACAAACTGGATCCCAAGTCCAGATTTAACTTTTAATATGTGGGTACTAGTAAAATCAGATGGACATATTTTAGAAATGACAAAAACAAGCTCAGTGAATATAAGAATTGATTCTTTAAGTTCTAATTACAGGGTGATTTTTTATATACTTAGTCAAACTAGTGGATTATATACGGGGATGACCCAAGTTTTATGTCCTTGTAATTATGTCTGGGATAATGTTATAGTAAAAATTACCCAAGATACAAGTGAAAATGTTAAAATCACAGGAATTCTTAATGGTGTTAGTTATTTTTATACTTATTCAGGTTATGAATCAAGATATCAAGCACCTTATAATTGGTATGTTGGATGTGCATTTTCATATTCATTCCAAGGTTTTATATACAATGTTCTGATTGTAAACTCAGATGACAGTACAACTTTACCTTCATTTTCTACAACATCATGTGATTATAACTATTATTGGGATGGAAATATTTGTCAACAATGTTCTGCTAGTTGTTCAACTTGGCCATGGTGTATTTCTGGTAGTACATGCTCACCATGTTATGATGTGAATTGTGCATCATGTACTGGCTTCGATATGTCTGAATGCTATTGTGGAAACAGTGAAGTGTATCCAAATTGTTGCCATGTTGGTTGTAATACTTGTGGAGGATTCTGGTCATGTTCAGCATGTGATTCAGGATATAATTTAATCGACACAATCTGCTTAAACTACTGTCCTTCAGGTTCATGTTCTACTCTTCCCTCATCATCAATAATCGATATAACTTTCAATGTATTTTCAGGGGACTATTCAGGTTTTACCACAGGCTCAGACCCAAACACATATTTTTTTTTCCACAATCCTGATATCACAGACCCACTTCCATCATACCAAAGAGGACTTTACTTAATTCCAGGAGAGTATCTAGAAAACTCATTATTAAACTTAGCATTTACATTTTCTATAGGCATGTGGGTATTCCCAACCTCAGGTACTATTCTTACAAAAGGCACTTTATTATCAATTTCTACTGATACTAGCCTTACAATTGAATTACTAGATAAAACACAATCTCCAATATCATATACAACAACCTCAACAAGTGTATCATCTTGGACTTATTTCAGTTATACAATTCAATTCATCACAGATACAACAACTATTACAGTTTACCTTAATAATCTACAACATTTCTCATCAAGTCATATAAACTCTATATTCATAGATTCAACATCATCATTCATATTAGGAAATTTATATACAGGGTTTATATACACATTAAAATTATGGAATACACAAATTTCCTCTTTTTTAACTGAATATTCTGATACAATCTGTGGAATAGGGTTAATATCATCATGTCTTATTTCATGTGATTATAATGAATATTATACTAATTCTTGTCATCATTGTCCTAATCATTGTGATTATGGATGTAGAATTCAAAAATCTTGTAATCCTTGTAATGATTTATTATGTGCAGTTTGTGGATCTTTTATAAGTTTATGTGATCAATGTTGTGATCATGCTTCAGGAAATCCTTGTTCTTGTGATATTGGATATTATCCTAATGTTGATGAATGTTTGATTTGCCATGTTAGTTGTAGTGAATGTATAGAAGAAGGGGTTTTTGGTTGTATTTTATGTGCTGAAGGGTATTTTTTATGGGAAAATATTTTGTGTATTGAGGAATGTCCAAGTGGATATGGAGGTGAAGATTGTGTATTAGAAGTACAATTAGTTGTTGAAGGGATTTTTGATAACCTTTATATTGGGGAGGTAGATGGGTTTAGAATTGGAAGTAATTTTCGGAATGTATATCCGATTTTTGATAATAATGACCCATTTCCAGCAAAATTTAGAGGGTTGTATTTTACTAGTGGAAAATATTTAGCTTTAAATACGGTACTAGCTCCACATTTTTCTATGAATTTCTGGATTAAAGTTCTAAGTCCAGGGGTTTTGCTATTGAAAAACTTGGTTATGACAGTTATTGTTGGGGAAAATTCATCAATACAATGCATATTGGCTAATTATGATACAATTACAGTCAATTTTCATATGACAATTAGTTTATGGACTTATTTGAGCATTTCTATATCTTTGACTTCAATTAATATTTATACTGATAATGTACAAATATCCTCATTTGCACTTGTCACTCCTTTTATAGACAATTCTCAAAATCAGATTTTTATATCAAATCCTGATTCAGATTTTGAAGGATTTGTGTTTTCTATACATATCTATAATCAAGCAGATATTCATGATTATTTTTTTAATAACACTTGTCCATATATTGATTTTTGCTTATCTGAATGTAGTTTTACAGAAGACCCTAAAGAAAATTGTACAAGTTGTAAAAACTCATGTGAAAATGGATGTTATGATACAAGATGTAGTCTATGTAATGATAAAGGATGTTATAAATGCCCATTATATGACTATTGTATAACTTGTATAGAATATGCTGAAATGGTTGATGGTAAATGCATATGTAAAGATAAGTATTATTATAATAAAGAACTTGAAACATGTGAATCTTGTCCTGAGAATTGTCATAAATGTGTTGATAATATATGCTATATGTGTGAAGATGGGTATGATTTAAATGGTACATCTTGTCAGAAGTGCCCAATAAAATGTTTAACATGCAATGTTACATGTATTACTTGTATAGAAAATGCTTATTTATATAATGATTTATGTGAATGTGGGCTTAACTTCTATGGCCCTAACTGTAATGCGTCAACCTTAACAGCAACAATGAACTGGTACGGTACAGAAGCTTTACTTATTTATTTCTCCGACCCTTTAACAGCCGATTTGGCTTTTTCTGATATTATCATCAATATCCAAAACATAAATTTTGCATGGAATCTTGAAAAACTAGATTCCCAAAAGTACTTAATCCATATTGAAATTAATTCTCCTCACGATGCATCTAATATTTCATTAAGTTTTATAAAACTCATTTACTCAACAAAAAATGCTGAACTTATAACATTAAATCTTTATGTTGAATTAAAAGAGAGTTCAGATAACAAAGATTTTAAAGCAACTAAATCAATGGAAGAAGTATATTCAGCAGTAGCAAAATACGCTATAGCTGTTATAACGGCAATATCAATGATGAATCCAAACCCAGCAGCATTATGGAGTTTTATAAACACAGTACAACTTATTTGTTTTGCAAGTTTATCATCAGTTCCTATAACCCCAGAAACAGGAGGAATTCTTGAAGGTCTCCGAAGCTATTATCTTTTTCCTAATATTATAAGCTATTTTTATAATGGAGGATATCCACATAATAAACCTCAAGCGACACGTTTGGGTTTTGAAAACAGTTCGATAATTCTGAATAATGGTAAACAAATAACAGCTTTTATGTTCTTTTTGTTATACTATGGTATTATGTTTCTTTTAGCTAAAATCAAATGGAAATGGAATTTTATAAGGGAGTTTATAAAAGAAACTATTATTGAGTTTAAATGGGGCTTTTTTATTAGATTTGCTATACACAATTTTTTAGAATGTTGTGTTTCTTGCTTTTTAGCTATAATGTCGCCTAAGGTTTGGGATTTGGATTTTAGTATAAATTTTGCAGTTGCTGGGGTTTTTTTGACTATTTTAATACTGACACCTTTGCTTTGCTTTTTTATTATAAGGAGGAATAAAAGAAAAGTAACAGAGAATGTTGATGAGTATAAAAATTTGTATGGGACACTTTTTTATGAGTTTAATACTGATGAAAATTTAGCTTCTTCAAATTTTTATATATATTTTTTCTTGAGGAGGCTTGCTTATTGTGCTATTTTGTTTCTCCTTTCTGATATAGCGATATTGCAAATGTCCTTATCTATCACAATATCTCTAGCTGTAATCTTTATTTAGAACTTATTTTACTTATTATTTGCTATCCCATTCAGTGAAAAAATCTTAAATTACTCCAACATTTTTTCAGAACTCGGGATCAGTGTTTTTTTTGTTATTTATTCAATGCTTCTCTTTGATATATCATCAAGCAATAAGAATATAATAGATTGGGCTTTAAAAGTTATTATCAATACAATGATGGCAGTACAAATGATAGCATCCATAGGACTTACAGGGAAGTTTATATACACAAAAGTAAAAGAGAGAAAAAATCGTCAGCAAATTACAGGGAAGTTTATATACACAAAAGTAAAAGAGAGAAAAAATCGTCAGCAAAGAATTTTCAGCGAAGGGGTTTCATCGAAAGATTGCGATGAGAGATCACCAAAGCCGATATTTGTATCTGAATGCGTAAGTGTGATAAATTCTCATGCTTTGTTTGAAGATGATTATATGATAAAACCGCCATCAGCATCAATGATGTTGGATGAAACTAGTTATTTGCATAAATCATCATAGGGGGGTATTATGATTATAAGTTTATAAAATTTAGATAGTATATTAGGATTTAGGTATAGATTTATTATAAACTTCACACAAAATCAACTAGAAAAATATTACTAACACAGTTTTTAATTAGGATTTGCTTATAATTCATTACTAAACTACATAAATTAAGCTATTTGTATATTAATTTTAGATTTCGCTAGTAAATCATTATTCTAAATACGTTTTTAGCTATTATTTTCATATAAACCCTTTATCATTTCCTCTTTTAGAATTAACTAATTAAAGCTTAGATAAAATCTACTTTCAAATTAATCTTCTAAATCTAGATTTTCTTCAACTTGATCTACGTATCTAAAAACTTTCATAGCTCCATCTCCACATCCTAAAGCTATTCTATCTGAATTCTGAGCAAAGTCCAAACTATAGACTCCTTTATTAATATCATTAACAACACCAAAAGGTTTTCTGCTTTGCGTATCATAAAAATAAGCTTGAGCCCCACCAACACCCCCAACAGCAAATGCTTTCCCATTATCATGCCTACTAAACTGTGCCGCATAAGCCATACACGATCTCGCTTCATAAGTCAAATTTTCTGTAAAAACACACTTTCCTTCACTCATGCTCCATATCTGCAACTGTTCTTCAATATTATAACTTCCAGCTAAAATCAAATCTCCTTTAACATCCAAACTATCACCATATACTCTAGGTCCATAAAAATTTCTTATAACTTGATTATTCCTCAAATCCCATACTAAAAGGTTATTATCCCATCCTCCACTCAAAATATAATTGTAATCAAGCCATTTTATGGACAAAATCCTATTATCATGTCCTATCTGATGGACATTTCCCTCATTCAAGTCTGCAATGATTTCTTTAGTCCCTTCATCAAAAACCTTCACAGTTTTATCTTTACATCCTATAGCAAAGCTTGTCCCTTCACTATTAAAATCACTACACAATGCTTGATTTTCGTTTAATTTCAATGTGTGGAGGATCTTTCCAGATGATGCATGCCAATGAAATATCCCTCCATCACATGTTATTGCTAATAAAACATTCCTGGTTTTACTTATGATTTTATCTGGACGCCAACGTACTGATGTTACTGGGCATGGTTCTGGAGAAAGCTTACAGCTCATAGATCGAATTAAAGCTCCAGATAAAGAAGAATATAGTTTGAGGTTCCCATCTGAACACCCTGTTGCGATATGGTTATCATCTGGGCTCCATCTGACTGAAAACACTTGGGCTTCACTTTCTGGAGTTGAGTACTCAAAAACTATATTTCGTGGCTTTTCCATTATTTATTTGGGGTTTTGTTTTGATGGTTTTTTATGTGGAATTTAATATGAAAAAAACTTATGAGATGCTGTGAATGTAGATAGAATTAGGAATGGTTTGAAATAATATTTCAAGATTTTTGAAATTAAGATAAAGGAAATTTTAGAAGGGAATAAAAAGGTGAGTATGAAAAATTTTTTTTGTGGGTGTTAGGGTTTAGAAAATAGACTTTTTTTTTTTTGGATGGGATAAAGGAATATTTTTGGTTGGATTAGTATTGGAAATATTTCATATTAGTTTTTAGTTAGGAGGATGATGAAAATGTATAAATTTACAGATGGATGATGTTGTTGATGATAAATATAAGTTTTTTAATTTAGTAGTAGCTTTGGATGATAAAAAATTGTGATAGTTGGCTTACAAGATATTAAAAAAGTAATAAATATGAAGTTAACGCAAAAATATTTGAGGATATTATAACAAAATAGTGTACAAAAAGATAAATGATTTAAATAGCTTACAAGATATTAGAACATATATTTATTCGAATTCTCAAGTATATTTCGACATATTTAGTAAATAATTATCTAAAGAATAAATCTTAATTCGTCACATTTGAAAATATTTTGCAACCTTCAAATCCCACTAAATAACTTTTATTCTTATTTATGCCCTTACATTATAAAATAATATCATCTTAAAACTTTTTTATCATTAATAAACTTCTAATCATACTAAAAAATACCTAAGAATGAATATCCTATTGCCAAATCAAGTAATACAGAATTCTTAAATTCCCTATTTTTCTTTCTTCCTTTAGCACTTAATTTAAATATCATTCCTCAAATATTTTTTTAAGAATATAAATATATATTTCTATAACAAGATGCAAAAGAAATCATACTCATCAAGAAACCTTGCTAGAAAAAAACTCAATGCATTAAAGAAAAATCCTCTTAAGCTTCCTCCAATAGAAAAACAAGTCTCGACAAAATCATTAAGCCCAAACGCAATGCCTCAAAGATCTAAATCTCCAGTCATGGTTTCAATTAAAGGAAATACTGACTGGTATTTTGATGAATTCGATAAAATCTACCAAAGAAACAATGAGCTTAGAGAACAATGGGTGGCTTCACGGCAAGGGCTTATTAGATATCAATTTACTAGCAAATTACACTGCTTTTCGCCTACTGCAGGTAAAACAGAAAACTATATAAACTAAGTAAAACAGATATAAAAACTAAATACTCTTATATAGATTATAAACTGTTTACTTTTGTATATGTAGAGAAATATAGTAAAAGTATTTTAAATACTAATATATCAGAAAAGCATCTTTATCAATTCTTTTAGATTTTTTTCGAAAAGAAAAGTAAATCGTGATTTAGAATAAATTATTTCTTTATAGAATTAACTTAGGATTATTCTTTGCATGTATGTTCTAGTTTTACAAAATTTTAGATTTTGAAGGATAATTCAATTGATAATTGAATCAATAGTTGTTACCATTAGAAAATAAACATAAAATTTGCAATTATATGATATCGCAGTAAAATTATTGAAGCATTATGTAATAGCAAAAATAATTTACTGAGAACTGCACAGTGAATCAGCCCTCAGAATATAAAATTATAAATTTTTTTGTATTACTTTTAGTACCATTTATGAAATAAAAATGCGTAATCTTTAAAATCCATACCTCGATATAATTCATTAATTTACTTTAATTGCCTTTGAATATCTAAAACACCGAAATTAATGAAAAATAATTCCAAGTCAGTAATTACATTTAAAAGTTAGTTTTCAATTAAATCATCCCTATAAGACTATGACAAATAAATTCATATAGAAAATATAAACTACTAAAAATGATTATAAAGTTGCTTATAATCATCCAATCATAATTATTTAAGGAACAATAGGATAAATTTTCTTATAACATGTTTAAAATTAGCTTTATTTTGTGGTTTTTATTAATACATATACATAAAACTAAAATATACAATAAATTTAGTAACATAAACGAAAACTGTCTAAAAAATAAGTTATAAGAATTTCAAGACTTGCAAATAAGATATTTAAAAGTTTAAAGAAATTTAAAAACTTTGTTGTATATCATTAACTAATATAATAATGTAAAAAATATTATTAAAACCTAAATCAATGTTTAAAATATAATAAAACATGAACTATAATTAAATAATAGATCTAAAGTTATATAAATACTAGGATTTACTAAAAACCAAAGCTAGTTATCCCTTTTCTATACAAAATATAAATTATTAGTATGGTTTATTAATAAAAACTAAAATGAATTTATGACTGTCAAGCTTAAAACTCGTAATGTAAATCATAAAAACATGCAAATATTTTATATATCAAATAAAAACACAAAGTATTATTCCAATAATTTCTTTAAAAGAGCAATTTGAAATATTAATTATGATAGTTTTATATAGGATAAAGACTCTCTTCGTAGTTGATACCCTGATGATAATTCTTTAAGTTTTTGTCTTCTATTTTCACAGTCAGAAGTATATTTGTGTGGATTTCTATTCTCTTTCATCAGTGTATTGATTGACAGGTATAAGATTCTAGGTCTTGATTGACGGTTAGAAGTAAAAACTTGTTTTTCAGGAGTTTCCATTGTTGATTCAGTTGTTTTACTTACATTTGCAGGTACTTTTATAATATCTCTGAATGAAACTGAGACATGCCTCACAATTTTGTTTGTTTGTTGAGTTGAGTGCATTTAAATTATATAGGTATAATGGAAAATATACGTAAATAAAGTTGTTAATAAAAGTTAATATAAAATAACTGTGATCTTCTTTTGAAATACTAATTTATATACAATAAATGTAGTCTTAAGAAGTTGTTTTATATATAAATAATAGAGTTTATAATCAAAATAGCTAAGAAAATAAGATTATGATAGGATATATAATCAAATTATTATTTTTAGAAGATTTACTAAGACTTTATCAATATAGCTTGTAAAATAACTGATCTAGTATTTAAGTTTATATCTAGAAATAATAAAGTCCATCTGTGTTTATTTGAGAATCTGAACTCATATACTATTAAAATTTAGTATGAAAGCTGAAAGTTAGAAGGTAAAAAGTATTGATGTTCCAGATATAGATATAATGTTTGTGCTTTCTAAGAAATTAAAAAGTTATGACCAAAGCAGGCTATTGAAGAATTAAAAAACCCTATTTCTAATGATAGGATCTGAAGTTTATGTTTTTTTTTATTATATTAACTCTCTGTTGAGAAACTCTGTTTTGGATTCTCTCTTAAATGAGTTCTAGTGTTTTTAAAGATTTTGTTGATTCCTTTGATACTTTAATATATTTTATGCTTAGATATAACCCTAATGCATAGCTAATGTTTTATCGTATAAGATTCTCTTAAAAATATCTATAAACTAAGATTCTAATGCTAAAAAAACTCAGGTCATATCAAAAAATCCCTAAAACATAAAAAAAATCATAAACCCCTTCTAAAACCCAATCACCCTGACAAAGCATGACATATGCAAAATACTACACACACAACACATCCATAAAATCAACCCCAGCTTCAAGTTTTCTCTATTCCCAATCCAAATACTAAACAAAAATACCTTCTATCCATCAAACACATCGCAAATTCCTTCACCACAGAAACCGTAATTCTAAACATAACATCCATCTGAAAAACTCCACCACCACAAAACACACAATAAAAACAATTCAAAGCATTCAACCTAATCAAATACTTTCCCTATCTCCTACACCACTCACACATAAAAAAACCCACCAAAATTAAAAGCATAAATACAAACCAAAGACCATACATTCTAAAATACATAACTTCAACTATATACAATAAAAACAAATCTTAATATCCAAGGGAAATCTATAATAAATAATTTTTATATCTACTTAATAGGCTCTGGGACTATACGATTCATAGAATATTTAATCCAACAACATTTAGCAATATAAGTTGAAGCCATAATTTTCAATCCAATCCCAGCAAGGTATCCAGCACCACTCCACTCTTGATTATTAAGTTTTTCACATGTAATTTCAACAGATACTTGACACCAGTCTACAGCTTTACAAGATAATTGAGCGCTACCTTTTCCATTAAGCCCTAGTACTAAGTCAAAATAACCCACACTAATTAAAGCTAAAATAAAACCCAAAAGTTTGGTTTTGTTGATAAAAGAGAATATAACAGCTAATATCAATAATAAATCTGGTATGAGGGCTAATAAGATCTTGTAATTAAAAGTACCTACATAAGTTGTATCGTAATAAACTTTACCTAATGATATCCCAAGCCCAGTTGCATATATAAAAAGTCCTTTTATCATTAAAATTTATTATTTTACATAAAGTTACCTCTGAGATTTTTATTGTATAAAATTGAGAATGTGTTATGATTTTTATAATAATATTTTTTTAATGTGTTGAGATATTTGAGTGCTGCAATTTAGATTTTCGGTATTTGTTGAAATTATTATGGGTAAGGTTTTTGGAATTAGGTTTAGATTTAAACTGATTGGATTAAAACAGATTTCTTTTTTTTTTTGATGAAATTTTTGAAGATTGCTAGGGAATATGATATTGACATGGGTTTTTTTTGTGGTGAGATTTCGGTGATGATGGGGAACTAAAGGATTTTATTCACTACTTTGAAGTTTTAGTCAATGTAGAAACTTATGAGGTATAGACGGAAATTTATGTGCTGTTCAGTTATATCGAAGTTATAAAGTTGGCTTTAATAATAAAAAATGGTTTTTATTTGAGAAAGATAAGCTTTTAGATTTTATTTTTATTCAGAGATAAATATCACCTGAATAGCTTAATGCATTTTAATATGAAGAAGATTTAAAAATAAGATTTGAAATGGGGATTACAAATAGGTGAAAACGATATATTTGATTATAGGATGATTAAATTAATAATAAAACTAAATTAACTAGTTTATAAGATTTAAAATAAACATTAGCATTTGCACCTTAACAATAAATAATTTTACCTAAAACCACAATAACAACATGATAAAATCATCAAAAAAAAAAAAATTTTCCTGTATAAACAATGTCAAGAAGAGACTAGTAAAATATATACAGTGACTACTTGTTCAAAATGGTCCTGGTCGGGGACTCTGGCGTAGGTAAATCATGTTTACTCCTACGCTTTGCAGATGATACCTTTTCTGAAAGCTATATCAGTACTATCGGTGTAGACTTTCGATTCAAAACCTTGACTGTCGATGGTAAAATTGTCAAGCTACAAATCTGGGACACAGCAGGTCAAGAACGTTTTAGGACAATAACAAGTGCTTATTATCGTGGTGCTGATGGGGTCATGCTTGTATTTGATAAAACTTCACGTGATAGTTTTGATCATATTCCAGATTGGCTTGATGAAATAAACAAGTATTCTGATAGTTCATCAAAGGTTATTATTGGTAACAAACAAGATTCTTCAGAACATATGCAAGTTGATGAAGAAACTGGGAAAAAATTTGCAGAAAATCGACATATGCACTATATAGAAACTAGTGCTCTTAGTGGAAACCAAGTATCCCTTGCTTTTGAAATCATGGCCCGTGAGCTTATTAGTAAAAAGTCGGTAAATGAACAGAAAGGAAATAAACTTAGCACTGTTAAGCCGAAAAAAAATATTGGTTGCTGCCAACAGATATAGTAGATTAGTATTAAAAGACATAATTAATCTTTACTTATGATGATAGTTTATTCGATTTTTGTTATGTGGTTTTTGATAAGGATTTTATATGAGGATTATTTGTCGATTAAAAATGTTATTGGGTATGATGTTGGGATTTTTCGGTTTTAGGAATAGGGTTTTGAAATAAAGATAACTTTTAAGTGTGATAGGTTATATTGTAGGTTCTGGGTTTGACTTTACCTGGAATAAAATTTGTATATATGAGTTTTTTTGTATTTCTGATATTTGGAAGTATGTCAAAGATGCAGTCAAATATCTTTTAGGAAGACCAGGAGTTTTCCTCCATATATATAATAATTTTATCAAACTCAAAACTAAAGCAAAACGTATCATTTCCCATCTTCCTTCACACCGCAGTCCATCTATTTTAAAATACTCTTTTCCCTACTATATATAATTCCAAGTAAATTTTTATATAAGCAAAATTCTAAACTAAAAATTCTGAAATATCGCAACTTATATAAAAAACCTAGCATAATCTCTTGATTCCATATATATTTTAATCCATAAATACAGATTATTTTTACTAACACCTTTCCTTAAAAATCTCTTCATATTATGAAAAGTTTTTAACCTTAAACGTCTGCATTTTATCCAATAAGTCACTTTTGCTCATAATCCTCAAGAGTTCTAAGAACTTATCAAGCAAATCTTCATTTCTAGTTTCCTTTTTGCTATTCAAATTAATAACTTTTTTCATGATAAATTTAATCAAAGCATCAGCATCACTATTAGTATGAACCAAAGATGCATAAGGCCCCATGAAAATCCAATTAGAAAATTTTACTTCTAATTCAGCAGCATTATAAACACCAGATGAAATATAAGCCTTAATAGGATGTATAATAAAACAATGGATAATCGGTCTAAGTATTAAACCATTATAAGTAAAAAATATTTTTTCTTGAAAAAGACCAACCCCAATAGTATCATATGATCCTAAACGTGGACCTTTACTAACAATATGCCCATTTCGTAAAATATTCCCAGTTTTACAATTATAAAACACCCCTGTACCTGTAATCCCTATAACAATTTCTTCATAAAACCCAGCTTTGACAATTTTTACTTCAAAATACGCATCAGCTTGAGGTAAAGATTTAGTATAATCCTCTTTAAATTCTGCTGATTTCCTCCTGATACTAGAATTAAAAGTTGGGGATAACAAACTAGGTCCTTTTTGATTAGGACTAAGCATCCCATAATTTTTATTTCTAATATCATAATCATCATCATAATTTATATGAATACTATATGCACTTATCAATGTTTTATTAGGCTCCAAACTCATCCTTGATACTGAAAACCTTTCATATTTATTTCCATAAAGTTCAAGAAACAACATATCATTTGTATATTTAGGTAACTTGAAATCCAATTTATATATACTTTCTATATCTTCTAATTCACTACATCTAAACATAGGAGCTTGATAATGTAAAAATTGTATTTCATGTTTTTTATGATATTTTTCATAGCATAAAATACAATAAGATGAAGATGGGCTACAGTTAAGACATTTTATTAGAAGAGGGTTTTTACCAAAGTATTTTAGAAACCCTTGAGAACTTTTACTTGTACATTCACCTTTTAAATGCTGAAGTTCGAGGAATTGTTGGAGACAAGCAACTTCTGATAGGATGTGGATTAAGGTTTTTAGGATATCTGGTAAAGATTCAGCGGGGATTTTTGTTCCTTTTTTCCAGATTTCGTAGAGAAGAGGGAAAAGAGAAGAGATTGAGTCAAGTTTAAATACTATAGGGATTTCGTAAATATGTTGGAATATACGGTGTTTACTTATATCTAGGAGCTCATATACTTTTAAGATGAGTTTCAATGAATTTTTACCATAATATGACATTGTCGTTCTAATAAACTCATTTTCAATAACTGAACGAGTCGTTTTAATCATTAAATTCTTAACAAAACCTGTGTCCCAAAGAATCTGCTGCAAAGTTAAGGTGTTGTTTTCTATGAAATTTATACACACTTTGCATAACAATTCAGACTTGACGTTATTCCCAATGAACTCTGGGATTAAACTTAGAAACCCTAATGAGACTAGTGTACTTTTAAATTTTTCAGACATGTTTTTGTCTTTAAGTAAAAGCAATATCGAATTAAACAATATCGGCTGCTTAACCAAATCACTTTTTTGCTCAATAAAAACCTTAAAAAACTCAAAAAATATCTCGCCATTCCCTAAAACCTTATTGACTTCTCCAGGGTTTTCCCCAACTATCATAAGTATTTTTTTCATAGCCAAAAATGCATGTTTACTATTAACAAACATTTGTGTAATACTCAAATTATCATTATCTCTATATGAAAACTTAACCAAAGATAACCTGAACACAGTTATTAAACAGTTTATATCTTTGATAATTATATCATCCAACTTTATATATTTGGCTTTTTGAAATACCCTCCATAACTCAACACCTGAATGGGTTAATAAAGTTTCTGCTTTAAAATTTTTACCTGCAACAAGGGCTAAAAGGTTATTAATTCCTACATCTCCAACTTGTAACACTTTTAATCTTTTTTCCTCATCCATTTCCTTAAAATTAGGCACATCTTCATGTTTAGTCATTGTAAAAAGCATATACAAACATACACTGGCTCCAAAAATCGCGTTTTCTATAGTGTTTTTTCTATACAAACAATAAGTATCATGTTTAGATCTATTACTACATATCTGATGATATGTTATAATTTTAACACCAAGTCTCAAACCCCCATTATCATATACCAAATTCTTATCATCCTGATCTTTAACTATCATTATTGTATCAGGGAATACATTCAACATAATAGCTTCTCTTTCAGCTTTATCAATAATCTTCACTAATCTAACAAACATCATAAGCCAAATCTCTTTAGGTAAATCTAACTCATCTGAAAACTCTAAAATTTCCCTAATCGTCAAACCTTCTAAATACTCACATACAATAACCAACACCCACTGATCTTCAAACACCTCAAAAATATCCTTAATCCTAGTAAACTTGTACTTTTCCCCAAAGTCTTTAAGTAAAGATAAATTCTTATAAGCAAATTTTATATCATCAAATGATGGTAAAGGCATTAGTTTTATAACACATCTGTTATTTTCATTATCAACTCCACAGAAAATATATTGTGTATTTTCGTATTTATGAGTAAGATAATACTCATGAGAAGTGAAACTGTTTTCAAGTATGATTATTTCATCTAATTGGATGATTTTTTTTTTATCTCTTCTTGATGTGAGAAGATCCCAAGTGTTGATGAACTCCATTTTTTTATTGAGAAAAAATATCTTAACTAGTTTTTGGGTTTAAAGCATACTGCTAAATAAAGGTGGATGGCTGAAGCTAGATGTTCAGCTGTTCCTGTCTCAGGGAAAATATAAACTTCACCTTTTTTAAGAAGGGATTTGAAGGTTTCTGGAAGGTTACTGCTTTGATTTTTTAAGAATGACACGATATCTCTACCTACTGGACTGGCTTCTAGTACTAAAAGGGTCATATCTGCTTTTAATGCTCTTTCTGCTTCCCAAATACATCCTGTGTTATCCCCAACTACAACACATAAAGCTCTACAAGGTAAACTCCCTTGACCACCTCGGCCATAACGAATACGATTGCAAACTTCTAATTTAAAAGACACAACATATTCCCATCGCATCCCATCACCTTTTGTACCCATTACTATCAAATGAGAATGCCCTGCTGATAACTCGCCAAGTCTATCTCCAGTAGATGCTTTAGTAGGATATACAATCATTTCTTCTGGACATACACCGATAAGTTTGACTTTTTTACGATAACATGCGGTTTCTATACCGTTTTTTAACCCATTATCTACAATTATAGCATCTGTACTATAGGCTGCTCTTGCTATTCCAACTAATAGTCCTGAACGTTTTTCACCCTCTACTCCAGAAAGTAAAATTACTGGGTTATTTTCAGCAATCCCACTACGTTTAAGAATTTCGCTGATTTTTATATCTTTGCTTTTTGGGTTTGTAATCCTACATAACTTTGAGATTTTACCTCCTGGGAAAAGTAAGTCATTTAAAGTCCACGCCGCTTCTTGTTTTTCTTCTTCACGTTTTTGTGTGAGAAATGTTTTAGGTTCAGGCTCAGGGGCTTGGACTGGAACTAGAGCTTTACTTTTCCTTTCTCTACTTGAACTTCTTGAACTTTCTCTTGATTTTTTCTTTGTCTGAACTTTTTCTTCCTCATCGCTACTATTTTTACGTTTTGGCTTTTCTGAGTTTTCTGAACTGGATCGGGATTTATTTTCGCCTTGAGGTTTTTTCTTCATGTTTGAGTTTACTGAGTCTTGAGGCTTTTTGTTTTTTGGAGAGTCATTACCACCAAAGACATCATTAATAAACTCTTTTCCGCTTTCTAATAGAGTAGAGTCTTTTTTCTCAAGATTTGATGAAAGCTTTCGAGAAGGGTTTTCTGATCGATTTGATGACATTTTAGTAACTGAATATAAGAAAAAAAATTGAGTTACCCATAGTTTTGGATATCTATTTAGAATCTTTAGAAAAAAATGAATATAGAAAAATTACATGCAATACTTGGCTTATATCTATCTAAAAAAATAGCCAAGCCAATAAATTCTCTAAAAAATCTAAAAGGAACTTTAACTAAAGAATATATTTCTATCAATCCTCTTCAAAAAAAACTTAATCATAAATATTTTTATCCTAATCAGAATGATTCCCTGGTGTATTCGAATCTTCTATTTTAAGATTTTCTATTAATTTCTTGTCTTCCTCTTCTTGTAAAAGTAGTGCTTGTTTATAATCATTAATCACAATTTCCGGTTTAATCTCTTGAACATCAATAACCCTATCTTGATAATCAAAAGAAGATACTGATGAGAATTCAGTATCACTATGATTAAATCCTAAATAATCTTCTTTATCCTCATCATCTAAAACTATCAAATCATTTTTCTTATCGATAATCTTGTCAAAATTAAAAATATCTTCATCAAAATACGTGTTTTCTGTGTTATGTTTTTTAAATATAGACCTTGTGTTCATCATTATACTCATAAACTCATCTGTGTTTAATAAAGAAGTTCTAAATGGTTCAATTTTCAAATTCTCATTAGCCGTTGAGTCTACAAAATCGACCCAGGCTTTATTTTTATAAGCGATTCCTGCAGCTTTTAACGTAGTCCACAAGAAAATTCCTATATAAAAAGAATTTGTATTTGATAAAAAACCTTTCAGTTTTACTATAAGAGATATAACTGATCGAACATGCTCAGGAGAATTCTGGTTTATTACTGAAAGGATTATTTTTAGTAGATACTTAAAAATGCTTAGATTGTTTTCTTCACTTTTTACTATTTTTACTATGAGTATGCAAATTGTTTGAATGTCGTAGTTTTTGAATTTAATATGAGCTGAGATTTTGCTGATAAGATATGAAAGTTCCTATATTTATATTACTTTTAGCTTTGAAGGCTCATGCTTTTCTTTAATCTGATTTACCAAATAATAAATAATGTCAAACAATGGTAACAAAAATGTTTCTGAGAACTCTGGCTTACTAAACTCATTATCAATTCTCTTCTTACATACAAAAAGCATCTGTTTATATGTACTCTGAATTTTTTCCCTATAAACAAGATTCTTAAACAATTTAAAGTAACTCTGAACATCAGCTTTATTTATCCATGATTCAAGTATTCTCTCTCCAATATCAGTGTCAGATCTTATGATATTTTTTATAACAGATTCAAACATATCTGAATAATGTTGTGTGTTTATAGTTTGTGAATTATCAATTATCATTTTTAAACAGTCTGCAACACTGAGAGGATCAATTTTTTCATTCTTTTTTATATATTCTAATAATTCTTTAAATACAGTAGAACTTTGATCTCTGAAAAAATTATTTTTACCTTTGATAATAGCTTTGAATATTTGTGATGATTTGTCGCCCCATTCTTTGTTTTCATGTAAATATTGGATTAAAAAATGGACAAATTGCTGTCCTGTGGCATTTGCATCACAAAGTATTTCAGAAAATGATGTGAGTAAAGAAAGTTCTTTAAGACAGTCTTCTTTTGCAATGATTTTTTCAAGGATTAGTCTTATAGGTTTCTGCCAATCAAAATAGGTGTTTCCTGCTATTTTTGCTTGTAAAGGTTTGATTATATTGCTTAAAAGTTTTATTTCTTCATCCTCTACGTTTTTTAGTTCTGTAAGATATCTGATTAATTCACTCATAATATCTTCTAATATATTTATCTCTTTATCAGGGTATAACAACGTTATAAATTCTATTGTTTTATAAATTGGCGTTTTAAGAGCTTGAAAACAGTTCATTTTCATAGTTTGCAAAATTAAATGATAAGTTATTGGCAAAAAATCTTCAAAGTTTTCAGTTAAAACTCTTAGTGTGTATAAAGAAAGAAGTATAGTGCGCTGAGACTCAGCTGATGAGTTTGGTGTGATTTGGGAAATTTTCTTTTTGAACTCTCTTATGCATTTTGATATTTGATTTTTACGGTCTTTGAGGTAATCAGAGATTTTCGATGCTTTGTTTTTGCAATAGTTTTCAGTTATTTCTATTGGGGCTTGTTCGTATATGTTAGAAACGCGTTGTTTGATTGTTAGCTGCTTTTTACAAGGTCTGCAACATAGTCTTCCACACTGTGAACCCATATATTTATTTATCATTTTTAAAAAAATGACTTAGCTTAGTATATTATAAGATAAATAATGGCTTAAGGAGTTTCTGATAGTAATTTATATGAAGATGGGCTAAAGTTTCAATATAAAATTGATTTTTGTTGTTTTTATTTCTCTGCTGATCTTGATTATTTCTTGTTTGTCTTTTTTCTCTAAGTGTTTTTTCAAATTCTTCATTCCATAAAACGATATGCGATAATGAAAAAATTTTAGTTTCCTCATTCGCATATAATATTTTATATAAATAGATATGTTTTTTAAGTGTGTATTCGTTTTATAAAACTAATTCATGTGGTAATTATAATAAAATTATTTAAAGATAATAATTGTTATATAAACTATAACTTTTAATTAATTGGGTGACTATAATATATACTCCTTATTATCAGAATTCTACTAATCTCGTCCTATCGTGAAATATTAAATGATTTCAGTTATGATTCAATAATTTCTCTTAACCTAATAAGTTGTATTTTCAAAATTATAATATCTGATAACCATAACCTTATTATTTGCATATCACCCCTCTTAGTCCTAAAGAAATAATCAAGAAAAAATATAAAAACACTATCAAAACTTCAAATAAATTCATATTTTCCTAAACTACCTAATTAACTAATCTAAAGTTGCTTCTCAAATTTATCAAGCCACTCAATCGACTCAAAACTATCACTTGACAACACTTCAATAGTCTTCCTTTTAGTCAAATCCACAACAGCCACTAACTATTTTTTTACAATCTTCTTATATTTTACATCCTAAATAATATTCACCAGCCGATCCAAAAGTTCCTATCTTCCACTTACTTTCTTTATATATTTTACCAACTACAATATTTATTACTTCTTTGATTTGCATTATCTATATTATTTTTACAAACTTTATAATTTATACTTTCTTTTTTGGTTTTTACGTTCTAAATAAAATCTTACGAACTGAAATATTATATACGAACTATATATAAAATTTACTTTCTATATATATAATACTATCTATATATGTCTTACCTGAATAAAGATAACTGACTAAATATTGATAACGGACTTGCTGATAATTACCTGAATAAATCTAACTTTCTGAGGAAGGAATACTTTCTGAATATTAAATACGTTCTATATAAAAACGACGATCTTTTTATATGTTACGATCTGTATATGCTTGACCATCTTTTTTGAAAATACTTTCTTATTAAATGTTACTAGCTAAGTTAGAAATACTCGCTGCTTTATAAATACATTCTATTTTATTATTACCTTTTTATAATATACTCACTTAATAGATGTTACTTTCTTCGATAAATATTACCAACTAGGATAAATTTTACGTTCTTAATATAAGTTACCTGATTTAAAAAGTACTTTCTAGATATATGATACGAACTTTATAATAATTACCTATATTAAGTATACCAGCTGGATATAATTTACGAGCTTTTTTGATATTACCTGAATTGTTTTTACATACTAAATATGATTTACTGTCTAATAAAATTTTACTGACTAAATAAAATTTACTGTCTGATAAGATTTTACTCACTGAATAGTTTTTACCTTAATAAATCATACTTGCTATTTTGTTTATACCTATATGATCCTTACGTTCTATATAGTAAATACCTGATTTTAAGTTACTGACTAAATATGATTTACATACTGAATAAACTCTACCAACTAAATAAAAATTGCTTTCTTAATAACTTTTACTTTCTAAATAGTTTTATACCTTAATATCCTATACGAACTTTCTTTATATTACATTCTAAATATAATATACCTTAATAAAATTTACTATCTACATCTTTTTTTACCTGAATAATTTCTACTGACTATATAAAAATTACAAGCTGCATATATTTTACCTTCTTAAAAAATACGCCCTACATAAAAATAACTCTCTAAATAATTTTCACTTACTACATAACAATTACATGCTATATAATTTTTTACATTCTTAATAGGCAAATACCTAAATATTCCCTACGATCTTATTATAGTTTACCTGAATATATCCTACCAACTAAATAATTTTCACTTTCTAAATATCTTCAACCTAAATATCCTTAACCGACTATAATAATTTTTACCTAAATAAAAATTACTTTCTATATAAACCCAACCTTTTTATCTTTTACTTTCTAAATAAATTCTACTCACTACATAAGCAATACCTAAATAAATCTTACTTTCTAAATTAAATCTACCAACTACCTGATCATTACGTTCTTCAATATATAATACCTAACTAAATTTTACCTCCTTCTTATTATATACCAACTACCTAAATATTACGTTCTGTATATATTTTACCTAACTTAAAAATACTTTCTATATAAAAATAACCTGAATTCATATTACGTCCTGAATTTCATATACTAACTTCTTTAATAATTACTGTCTAAATAAATCTTTACTTTCTTATATATTTTATACCAACTGAATAACCTTTACTCACTTATATAAAACTTACAATTTTTATTACTCTTAGACTTGTACCCTTTGTTTTTCTTACAAACATAAGCATAAGCATTATTTCTTGTAAATTCAACTTTCTTAATATCTTCAATAAAATCTTGTTCAAATTTCTGCTCATTAAACCATTCTTTCTGTTTATCATTTTTCCATGAAAAATAATCTGCAGGGGGAATCACCGGACCAGGTTTTTGTAATCTTCTTTTTAGTTCTTGTTTTAAAGATAAGATTTCTTCAAGCATAGCATTTATAGTCTTTTCATTATAATTTGGAGGGATAAGACTAAAAAGTGATTCGATACAAGATTTTAGGTTATTAACCCTGATATCAGATACTGGAAATTCTATAAGAGTTTTTGTGAATAGTTGGGTTTCTTGGAAGGAATGCATGTTTTCAATTTTCTTTTTAGCTTCTATTGCCCGGTTTTCTAATTCGAGAAGTGCTTTTTGAGCTGTTTTTCTGAGAAAGTTATGCATTTCGTTTAGGGTTAGAAGTAAATTTTTCTTAGCTTGGCATAGAACTGATTGTAAAGATGATTCATTTAACGCGATTTCTTGAAGGAACTCGTAGATGGAAATTGGTTTTTTGTCACAGACTTGATAGTGGGTAATCATATGCTGGGTACATGCCTTGAATTTGTGTGAACACTTAAAGGCAACCTCAGCATTTTTGGTGCAGGCTTGAACAGAGCACTCCATATTTATTATATGCTAATAAGATAAGAAACAGTTTACTACGTGAAGGTTATGCTATAGTTCTTTTCATTCGATGATAAAAATTCATATGAGATTAAAAGAAAATAAAGCAAAAATGGGAAATAAAGCAATGCTAAACTTCACTTAGTTTTCTTCAATCTTTTTGAAAGAAATGTATATATTCAGGAAATAAAACAAGTAAAAAAAATATGAGATTTTATATGTTTACTATAATATTTTAGGGTAAGTTATTAAGTATTTTTTATTTTCACAAGATTATGGATATTTTGATAACTAAAATTTCTAAACCAAAATATATAAAGATTTTACTATCTTTATTACATAAAATATTGAAAGAATATCAAATTATTAAACATTCTCAAACTGTATAAAAAAAAAATAAACCCTCTCAAAGATTTTAACTAATATATAACATTATCACACATACTTTAGTAAAAATCATATTCCCACATATAAAATACAATTTTCTCATTACTATTTTATAATAACAAAATCCAAATAAGATTATCTTCCTAGTTTATAATTACAAGCATAATATTCAATTTGTCTATAAATGGATGAAATCAAAGAATCAGAGCTTAATCTTCAATCAGCAAATTTATTATACACAAATAATTCCAGTGTCTGGGTTTACAAAACATTTTTAGCATCAAAAGACAATGTAGTAGTAGTAAAAAAGCTATTAGTTAACTCTTTATCCAATGCTAACAATTTATTAAAAGAATGTTATATGATGGCAAGTCTAACTCATCCTAATTTAATAAAAATCCGCTCAGCTATACTTGGTGGATTAGGATCATTTCAATATATACTCATAGTTATGGATTATTATCAAGAAGGGGACTTAGAAAAAGAAATCAAAAGGCGAGCTCAGATATCAGAATTCTGGAATCCCTATGAGCTTCTTGAAATATTTAAAAAAATTATTCAAGTCTTTGCTTTTTTACAAAATAAAAACATTGCTCATCGAGATATTAAACCTCAGAACATTTTAAAATCAGGAAATAATTATGTTGTGTCTGATTTTGGAAGTGCTATTAAGTTTGAAAATCAAGTAAGAAGCACTATTGCAGGAACTCCAGATTATTTAAGTCCACTGCTTAGAGGAGCTTATATTGAATTTTTAAGTGGAAATCCTTTGAAAAATTTTAAACATGATTCTTTCAAATCAGATGTATTTTCTTTAGGATTAATGTTTTTACGCATGGCATCATTGAAAGGTATTGAAGAACTTTCAACAATAAATAAACAAACTTTTTATGAAAAACTTAAAAAAAGATTAGATATGTTGAGTTATGATAGTAGCATTTCGAAAATTATAGAATGGATGTTGAAATTTGATGAAGTCGAAAGGCCAGATTTTATTGATCTTTCAGATTTATATAATTTTGATTTGCAATCAGTGAATATCCCTAGCCCAAGTAATCAAAATATAATTTCAAATAATACTAGCTGTATTCCTACTGATTCTAATCAATTATATTATAAGGAAAATAGTTATTTCAGCTCTCAAAATTACCTAAATCAAGAAATGTTATACTCAAATCCACCAAATTATGAAGCTCAAAAAAATATTATTAATAAAGCATCTCCTATTTACCAAGTATCAGATGCTTATAATAATATTGATAAAAATTATTATAATTTTGGTATGAAAGATAATCCAAATATAACATTAGAAGATATTTCTCATAATGCTAAAGCATTTATAATGGGAAATTTTGAAAGCATCAGATATTTTTTTCAAGTTAAGCAGTATCTAGGATTCAAAATAAATTTTACTCAATTTTATTACAAATGCAAAATATGCAATCTTCTGGCTGATAGTAATTTTTTGCAAGCATCATGTAATGGAGTTGTTCATATTATTTGTATTAGAGAGTATTCTAGATATGTACGTCATGAAAACTATTGCAGTATAGATTTCAATTGTATTTCCTGTAACATAAATCATTGCCTTAATTATAAATATATAAGTATTTGCTTATACTGCAAAAGTGTGGAAACATATCAAAAATATGAGATAGAAGGATTTTATTGTCTTATTTGTATAAGTAGCCAAAATATTCAATCAAATTTATTAAATATGTATAAAAAAATTGCTAGCACTTGCTATGAATTATTAGGAAATCAAACAGATTTATGTTGTAAATGCTCTGGATATGCTGAGCTATTTATGAATAATCTGGGCCAAATATGCTATCGGTGTGCTTTGGAATTAGCCAATAATGAATTAAATCTAGAATTGCAGAAATTTTATCAGGAAAGTGAGTTTAAAAAAATAAATCAGAATATTAACCCGCCTTATTCTATGCATTCAATGAAAAATAATCAAGAAAATTTTGACCAATTACCTTCTACAACTATTTATTTAGATTCAAGTGAAAAAATCACAAGTATTGATAAGAAAAATCAAGATAAAAAATTGTCTGAATGTGTTATGAATCGTTATGAAGGTATAAACAATAGTACTAAAATTGAGGATAATGCCATTAATCAACTTGGGCCTAGATGCAAACATACAGATGAACGCTCAAAACAAAAAATTCAAAAGCTTATAGTAAATCATACATATAAAAATTTAATTGTTAGATATTGCTTGAGATGTGAAAATAAATGTGAGAGAACAAATGATATAAGTTTTATTTGTTGTTGTGCTGAGCGTTGCTCAATATGCAAATTATCACAAAATTCATCTGGTGTTCAAGATAAAAATTTTAAATGCCCTGAATGCGAAAATCGAACTTCATTAAATTTTTATGAAAATTCAAAGTTTTATTGTAGTGCGTGCAAGAAGTATCTTTGCATAGTATGCATGAAGAATTTAGATAAACCTCATCCAACCTGTATAAAGATTTTTAATGTTCAGGCATATAACTTAATCGACTCGTATTTAAAACTAATTATATGAATAAACTAAAATAAATTTATCTGTAGATTTTTTTATTTTTTTTGTCTCTAAATAAAAATGAAACAATTAATAATATTAAATTTTTATCTTGATGTTTTTGAAACTATTCATTATAATTTTGTATCTACAATCCGTTTATCTAATAAATAAATGAATTTACATAATTAGTATTATGATTTTTTAAAATCAAATAGGATTTAAGCACATTATACACTAAAAATACTAAATCTAATTAAATTTAAACTAAATATCCGATATCTGCGTTGTATTGGCCACATCAAAAGGACTTGGAAATATAGACCTGCTTCTTGAATGAACTTTAATATTCAAATTCAGCCCACTACAATTTTCATTATCCTTCATATAATCAAAACTCCTCTCAAGTGTTTCCCTTCTATCAACCACAGCATCAATATTTAATTTTTTCGAGGCTCTATACCTAACATAGTCTTCAAACTTTTCGCCAAAAATCATGCCAAGTCCAAAAATTTCTAAAAACCCAAAAACAGCAGCAATAGTTGAAGTTACCATAAGTATAAATTGCATTTTCAAAGATCTTCTTGTAACAAGGACAGACCCATTCAAATCCAAACTTATCTTAACTCCAACACAATTTTGATAATTAATACTAAATATCCCTTACTCAATATCCGAAACTGATGATCCATAATTAGGTGGAGCTTGTGGACCTATATGATACCCAGTCATTCCAGTAGGCCAATCTGAGCTTTCTGATTCAAAAATCTAAATTATTATTACAGAACGTGTTACTTCAAAGAAAAACTCAGAGTTTATATCACCACGAAAAACAGTCCCATTATCATATCCTATATAAAAAGTTTCTTCACTTTTATATCCTGGAACAGAAGATGATGATGATGTTGTTACTTGAATACCTGATGATAAACTTCTATATTCACATAAAGAATATGTTATTAATGGATCACCATTAAGTATACAATTTGGACATGATAAGGTTATAATACAAATATCTGGATTAAATTGTTTTTTACATGATATATGTTCTCCTTGAATATCTTGAAGAATTTTATAGAAGTAATCACTACAGGTACCATCGTTTTTTATACATTGTCCTGGATAATGAATGAATTTTGTTATTACAGTGAATGCTGATGAGGTAAAAATTTCATCTCGAGTTACTGCTGGGGTTAAAGTTTTAGTTTCTAGGATGTTGGTTGTTCGGTAAGAAGAAAATGTTTGAGCCATGTAGATTGTTTGAAAAACGATGAAAATTATTGTGATTAAACCTCCGAGTGAGGTTCGGACTTTTATTATTGGTTCGTTAATTTTTGTTGAGTGCTTTTCGGAAAAGTAGTCGATTTTAGTCACTTTGTCTCTGAATTTTGGAGAAAATAAGTATACAAGAAACAATATCATTCCAGTAAAGTATACAAAATAATACACTTTCCCATTAAAAGGATCATAAACATCTGCAACATAAACAGCTGGCTGTGAGCTCATAGTAGAGTTATAAAATATTTTTTGGCCTTGATTATCACTTCCAACAGGACAAAAAGAAGTACTTTCACATTCTTTACAAAGAGTCAATCCTTCTACATCAGCATAAAACCCAAAATGACATGGAAAGCATGACTCTATACTTGTCGCAGCATATTCTTTATTATAAGTCCCACTAGGACATAAATCACAATCTTGATTTCCAATTTCAGCTTTATAACTCCCTGGAAGGCAAGGTTCACAATTATTCCCAAATGTTCCAGAACTACAAACAATAAACCCATTTTCAGTATCATTTTCAGGTATAAGTTTATAAAAATGGCTTAAAATATATTGTTTTTTTACAACATTAGCATATGTTGCTCCTGAAAAACCAATGAAAATATTTTTACCATAATGTTCAATATCATGACGATAATAATAATGACTATCTTCAGTAAGAGTATTTAATATTTTTGCATCTTTTAAACCTTCTGCATAAGAAACTAAAAATATTTTATTGGAAGCATACATTGACCATTTACTTCCACCTACTAATAAAAAATAATCATTTAAAGGTATAATACCAGCAAGAGACCAGTTAATATCTTCAGTTGTATTATGTCTATAACTCAATTCAACAGATGTTTTTGAATTGTATGGGTTAAATTTTAAACTAAAAACACTCTCAACTGGTTTTCCTGTTGTATATTCTCCAGTTGCGATAATAAGGTTTATATAATTTGTATTATTAACAGCCTCAGCCCAACATTTGTGATTTATAAGTGAAACATAGGCATTGTTTTCAAAGTTAACTAGTTCTATTATATCTTTTGTATGCATATCAAGAATCATTATATTTTCGATAACTGAAGATGATGTTTTACCTCCTTGGATAATTAAAAATTTATCATATGATGTCATACAACATCCTGTTCTTCCTGCAGGGCTGATATTTGGGGTTATAGTTTTCCATTCTTTGGTTTTTATATTGAAAATATAGAAGCCATCGGATTTTCCATTAGAATCTTCGCCACCAAATACAATTAAATATAGTCCTTGGTATATTGTGCTGCAATGGCCATATCTTGCTGATGGAGGATCACCTTCGGCTATAACTAAACTCCAAGTTTCATATAATAAATCATACACATAAAGATCATTATACCTAAATATATCTTACAATAATTCTTGATCAGTACCACCAAATAACAAAAGTTCAGTCCCAACTCTAAACAAAGTATAACTATGTCTCCTCTTAAAAGTAAAATAATTTTTTGATTCATAAACCACTTCATTTGTATCTAATTCAATTTTAATCACCGAATTAAACTGTTTATCTGTATTACTTCCACAAAAAATATACACACTTTTATTAATATGAACAGCTCCAAACATAAATAATCTCATATCTTTTTCTGAAAACTCTACAACATCCCATTTATCTTCTCCAACCAAACTAATCCTTTTAACTATCTTAGGCTCAAAACCTTCTCTTAAAAAAACTCCATAAATCACATAAAAATAATCATTATAAATAGCCACAGTATGATAATTCCTTGGGCTTATTCCTGTTGAATTTTTTCTTACAATAAACCATTTCTCTTCATTAAGATCAAATCTATAAACCATAACATTTTCATGATCATCAGAAAATCCATTACTAAGTCCCCACATATATAAACTTTCATTATAAAACACCATTGAAGCAGCAACTCTATTTTTTGGTATCGTATCTCCAACTTTATATATAATATGTTTCCATATAAGTTTATTCACATTAAGTCTAAATAAATTTTACAAATAAAGATCATTTGATGAATCAGTTTGAATATAACCCCCAAACATTGCCATATAAGTTGTATTTTTCCATATAAAACTTGTATATGCTGAAAATGATTTCTCTTGAGGAATATCACCAAATAAAGGTTGCTCGGTCCAAACATTTTTATTTATGTCAAATCGCCAGAAATCTGAACTTGGACCATAGTCAGTTGTCCCACCATAAATGTAAATGTAAGGGTTTAGAAATGTCATTGAACTACCAGCTCGTGGCTCTGGAATATCTGGGGTATTTATTGGAATTTGACCCCATTGTTTAGATGTTATGTTGTAATGCCACATTATGTTGGTAAATGTCTCACCAGATTGACGACCACCTCCAAAGATGTAAACTGAGTTTTCGGTGTTATCATATGCGATGGAAATTGATCGGCGATATGTTGGAGGGGTAAGATTTGGTGGAATCGGGCTTACTTTCAGGCTTGAGGCGAATGAAAGAAGTAAAATCAAAATCATTTTATTGATAAAAATAATCACATGGTGCTTGTGAAAATTTTGAATGATTTTAGGTTGGTTGTAAGATGCATGATTTATCTCTATCCCGAAATAAAATATTTAACACAAATTAACATTTTAAACCCTTTCTAGACAATTAAAAAAATAAAAATTATATAAGCTTTACCTTAATATTACTAAAAATCCAAACATTTTTAACTTAACATAAACATATTCAGCATTTTTTTTTTTAAAATTCTATCTGTGACCTTCTTTATCAAAAAACCTTTTAACATAAACCCTTCTTCTCCTTTAGATTTTTTTTTCAATCTATTATCCTATTCAAAATTCCTAACTTAACTTTTATTCTCATCATTTTTTATATCATTTATAAAAAACTCTTTAAACTCTTTGAATGTAATACCATTTTGATATTCTGGGTTTATAGCCATAAGCAATCTTTTCGACTCTTCTTCATTTTGTATACTTTCTCCTAGTATTTCTGCAACTTTTTGTAAATCTTTACTATCAATTAACCCAGTCTTTTTTATATCAAATAGAGCGAAAACATTTAGAAGCATATCATCAAGAGCTTTTTCAGACATTAATTCTTCATAGATGTTTGCAAATTCATCAAATGTGCATTCAGTAATGCCAGTTGGAAAGCATGATATTGATTTTATATTAAGAAATGGGGTGATTCTTGTATTTTGTGGGGATTCTGGAGAGTTAGGCTCATAGTTTGATGTCATGTTTATAGGATTTGTTAAAAATTGTTGCCTTTCACTTGTTTCTTCTAGCTTCATAAGTAAATTCCTTGCTGATTCTATTGTGATTTTCCCGCTTTTAGGCCCGAATAAGTCGAATACAAATTTAAGCTCTTCTTTTTGATACTCTGAAAGGCGGAATTTAAAGCATTCCATGATTATTATTATCCATGTCATCTCCAAAAAATTGTGTATGTTCATCATTTGGTTATGGGCATTACGGACAACTAGGACAACCTTGTCAAACCTTTTCTTTATCCCCTATCATAATCTCTATACCCGAGCCAATAACACAAATATCAGCTGGTGACGGGCATACAATTCTCTTAACAGAAAGTCAAAAACTTTACACATTTGGTAAAAATACATTTGGTCAATTAGGTCTTGGTCATTCATTTCCAATATCATCTCCAAGTCTTGTATCATGTCTTCAACTAAAAAAAATTGAATCAGTATATTGTGGATCAGAACATACACTAGCATTAACAAATGAAGGAGAAATTTATTCATGGGGACTTAATATAAAAGGACAATTAGGTTTGGGAGATACAAATAGTAGAAATACTCCAACTTTAATAGAAAGTATAAGTAGTAGACAGATACAATATCAAGGGATTTTATTAGAAAAAGGAGAAAGGGTAGTTCAAGCAGCATGTGGTGGACTTCATACATTAGTTTTAACAGACAAAAATAAAATCCTCTCATGTGGTCATGGGAATAATTATGCTTTAGGCCTTGGGGTAACAGAAAATGTTATGAAATTCACATACATCAAATCACTTGAAGGATTAGGGAAAATTGATAAAATCAAAGCTGGCTTGAGTCATTCAGCGGCTATAATCCAAGGGTATCTTTATATATGGGGAAAAGCTAAATTATTATACCCAGAGCCAACACAAATAATTTTTAACACCCAACAACAAGAACTTGATGGGAATTCTCCAACTAATTATACAGTCGAAGATGTTGGTCTAGGTCTAAACTATACTCTATGTATTAATAAAGGAAATTTATATGCATGGGGTGAAGGTATAGGTAAAAATTCAAAAGACCCAATAAGAATTTTATGTGAAAAAAATCCTAAACTTATATCATGTGGGACAAAACATGCTGTTATATTATCAACAGATAATAAAATATTAGTTTTAGGTACTGGAGAATATGGTCAATGTGGTGAAGTTAAAGAAAGTTTAATCCCAACAAGTTTAAGAAATTACGACAAATCTCAAGTGATTCAAATTGCTTGTGGAGGTTATCATACAGTAATTTTATCTCAAAATACCCCAAAAACTATATCATGTTCTTTAGCAGATAATTGTGCGCATAGTTTAGAAATCCAGAAACTAAAATTATATATTGAAGAAATGAAAAAAAAATCCCGTCCCGAGCACAAGCGAGGGTCATCAAATTATTATTTAGAAAAAGATCCAGTCAAACTTGCAAAAAACACTAAAGAAATAATTCCATGTTTTGAAATTGATTACTCAGAACTAGCCCTTGATCCTGAGCCTATAGGCCGTGGTGGTTATGGTATAGTATTCAAAGGTAAATGGCGAGGAACAACTGTGGCTATTAAAAAAATGAAACCTGAAGCTTCAGCTGATCGATACAATGATTTCATCCAAGAATGTCAAACTATGTTAACAATTCGACATCCAAACATCATCTTATTTATGGGTGCATGTACAATACAACCAAATATTTGTCTTATATTAGAATATTGTGGTAATGGTTCATTATGGGATATACTTCGTAATCATAGTACACCTTTACCATGGTATTTAAGATGCAAAATATCATTAGATATTGCTAAAGGTGTTAATTATTTACACAATTTCCCAGTCCCGGTTCTTCATTTGGATTTGAAATCTTTGAATATTTTATTAGATGATTCTATGAATGCTAAAATTGCTGACTTTGGATGGACAAGGTCAAAAGCTGAATTAATGACTAATAAAATTGGCACTTATCAATGGATGGCACCTGAGGTTATACAAGGAGAGGAGTATACAGAAAAAGCTGATGTTTATAGTTTTGGGATAATCTTATGGGAAATCGCTACTAGAAAACCCCCTTTTAGAGATTTGACTGGGATTCAAGTTTCGCAAGAAGTTGTGAAAAATGATTTAAGGCCGCCGGTTCCAAAGAGGTGTCCTGATCCTTTTATTAAACTTATGCAGAAATGTTGGGATAGAAATCCTGAAGCCCGACCTGATTTTCAGATGATAATTGGGGAACTTGAGAATTTTCTCAAATTCTTAGAAAGGTCCTCAGTGAGTTAGAGAAGGGTTAATTTTATTATTAAAATGATAGTCTTTCGTTACGAATGCAGTCTAAAACTTCGCTAAGACGTTGTTCTAGAGTAAAAAGTTCTTGTTGGGATATATGGCTTTCAAGGTTTTTCTCATTTTCAAGCTTTTGGAATTGATCACGATAGTATTCAATTGACTTTTTAGCTTGTTCAGCTGTATCTTTATTATCTTTTTCTAAGGTTTCTTTATCTTGTTGTATTGAAATTTTAGTTTCTTGTACTTGTTGATAGAGACTATTATAGCTTTCTTCAATTGAGCCTTCAAGAAAAGATATTTGGGAAATAATCTGGTAAAGGGAGGTTATATAAAAATTGTTGGGTTTTTGTATGTCTTGATGTTCTGGGGTTTGTAAAAGAGTAGAGTTTTCTTCGATGTTTTTTGAGTTAAATCGTGGGCTTTGGAGTGATTTTTCTAGTGTGGATATTTTTTCATAAGCTTTTTCTAGTTCATAGGATATTTTGGAGTTTTCTTGAGAGTATTGATGCATATGTAGACTTTGACTTCGTTTTATTGATTCTATATGTTTCATAAATGTTTTACCAAATGATAACAAGCATTTATATTGGTAGTTTTTATAGTCCTCAAAACCTTCTTTCACGCAAGTTTTGATACATTCAACAGTTTCTCTGACCTTCCTTACTTGTAAATTCAAATCATCTTTATTTTTTCTAATCACCCCCATATTTTTTCGCCATTTACCAATCCAAGCTTTCATCTCAGCATTTTCTCTCAACTCATTATCAAGTGCTTTCACAACTTTTTCATACTCAAAATCTTTTTTCCTATACCCTCCAAGCTGATTTTCACATTCTTCCAACTGTATTTTCGTATTTTCTAACACACCAGTCAATTGCATATATTCACATCTATCAATATTTTTTATTTCCCTAATATTTTCATCATGATTTTGTTTAACAGCTTTCATATCCTCATCCTGTTTAGCTTCAATTTCAACAAACAATTTCTTAAGTTCATCAAGTTCCTTAGCTTGTGCATTATTTACAGCATAAAAACTTTTAAGTTCATTTTCTAAACCTTGTATATGATCATTATAAATACTCATTTCCTTATCAATTTGTTTTTGATAATCATTAGATTGTTGAGTAATCTGACTTTCTAATATTTGGCATTTATATAAAACATTATCATAATTATGTTTAAGATCAGAATATGCTTCTTCTAAACAGGCTGATTTATTTTCAAGGTTTATAGTTTTTTTTCTTTCAGATTCTAATTTATTTTCAAGATCAGACTGTGTTTTTTTATATGTAGAATTTTGCATTTCATATTCTTCGATAATTTTGCTATGGTTAATTTTTAATGATTTTGCATCATTAGTTATATTTTTTATTTTAGTTTCATAGTCTAATCTTTCTTTTTGTAAAGTACTATGCAGGCCGTTTATTAGTAAATCTTTTTCTCTAAGCGCTTGGTCTAAAGAATCTTTAATTTGAAGTAGGGTATTAAGTTTATCATTACCACTTTGGACTAAAAACTCATATTCTTCGATTTTTTCTTTTGATAAATTCATATATTTTTCATAGTCTTCAAGTTTTTTTTTGTATTGAAAAAGATTCGCTTCACTATCACTAAGACATGTATTTAGTGAGTTAATATCTTCAATATATTTAGAATTTTCAGTTTCAGCTCTGGTCTCATATTCCATTTTAAGTTTTGTTATAGCTTCATTATGTTGAGATTTAAGGGTTTTGATTTTACTTGTGTATTCTTCACAGATTTCACTTATTTGTGTTTCGCATACTCGTTTAAAATCATTTTCTCTTTTCTTTAAAAGGCTTATCTCATTAACTAAAGCTTGTCTCTCATTAGCTTGTCCTACCATTTTCTCTTTAACAAATGTCATTTTCTGCTTGTATCTCATTTTCAAGTTCTCAAAATCTTTAATATTTATTGCCTTGTTTTTATCTTTTATTCGTGAGATCTCACTTGTTAGTTTATTTATTTGCATTGTAGCATCTTTTAGGCGGGATCTAAGACTAATATTATTTTCCTCAGCTTCTTGATAGCTTTTTTTCCACCTTTCTAAGTTTTCTTCAAGGGACATTATTTTATGATTCATATTCCTCAGTTCTTCTAATAATTGGCTATTGTTTATATATTCTTGTTCTAATTTTAATGCAAGCATTTTACTTTTTAAACCTGAATCTTCAGAGTTTGATGGCCGTAAACGAGTGCTTTTAGGAACTTCATTTGAGGAAGGAAGGATGTTTGGATGGAATCTTACAGAGTTTTTTAGCCCTTCTGGACTTCTTGAATTAGCTTTAGTTAGCATGTGTTTTTCTAAGTTGTTATGGAGATTTTTGTTTTGAGACATAATAGAGATCGAGTTTAATGAAGACTTTAGGTCTTCAATTCTTTTTTGGTAGTTTTCTCTAGCTTCTCTCAATATCGAATTTAACTCACTATCATTTTCCTGCATTCAACTATTTATATTTTTTATTATAAGTTACTTTATCAATACAATCAAAATTCATATAATTCATAGTTTACAATTATTTTCTTTGATTTCGATAATTATTCGATGAAGTTATTTCTTGTTTGTTTCAGTATTCATTAAAGATGACTTAGATGCTTTATGGGAAGAATTATAAGATATTTCGCTTAATTATTTTTCGGCTGAAAAAAAAAACTCCTTCTTTTGGATTTTTTTTTTTGATTATCATGTTTAGTATTAAGCTTTTAATCATTTGATTAGAATTTGTATAAGTTTGCTTTCAAGTTCCTCTATTCGGTTTTGGTACTTTTTTTATTGTCTTTTGTATGAGATGAGATGCTGTTTCTAAGAATTTTTATTTGGGAACTTTGTGGGTTTTGGCAATTTTTTTCTTTTATAGGTCGAATTTTTTTAAAAAGATTTCTTGGTTAAGGTCTTAAATAATTTAATTTCCTTTATAGCTCTTTGAGAAGATTATATAAAGTATGCAATTTTATAGGAAGTAATACAGAATAGTTTTCCATAATAAAAACTACTCTTATATTGTTTATCAGCTTCGTTAGTATGCTATCATTAATTAAACCAAAACCCAAACCATAATTTCAATAAACTTATAATCAAAATCACATTGATTTACAAAATTCTATTTTATTAGTAAATGATTTACAATAAAACTACATCATTTATAATATTACCAAAATATTAACCCTAAACTAGAAATTCTCCTCATACAATTTTCTTACACATCATCTTTGCATCATCCTAAAACAATTTTTCCTTTCTTTTCAATTATCATCTCCTTTATCTATTTTATATATGGAGTGCAGTATTTGTCTAGATGTATACAATGATCCTCGAGTACTTGAATGTGGGCATACATTTTGTTATGAATGTGCAATTTCAATGATTGACCATCACAAATTGGAATGCCCAGTTTGCCGAAGAGAATTTCAAGTCAACAATCCTCAAGAGTTAAAGAAAAATTTCCAATTAGCTGAGTTAATTGAAGAAATCCAAATGAAAAAAAACATTAATGCATCTGGAATTTCATCAGAAAGACAACTTGATGATACTGGAGTTAATAGACAAGTTCATGATTTAAGTGAAAGAAAACCTGAAAGAGAAATCAATAATGCTAATGAGAATCCTGTAGTACAAAATCCTCCTCAAGAAGTTATAGTAGTAAATGCTCAAGTTCCTGATTATAATCAAATTGTTGAAAGGCAAGCATTGGAATATAACATTCCACATAACAGAACTTTTTATTCAATAGCTAAGCCGACTAAATTTTCTTTGAAATTTGCTGCTTGCTTTATTTTATTTTTTTTCCCGTTTGTATAACTTAAACAGGATGTTGCAGGAGCTTATTATATTAACAAGACTGGGGATGATTGTATGGGGATAAAGTAAAAAACATTTAGAAAATGGTTGCTTATTTGGGTAATATTTTCTTTCCTTTTCGCGTTATTATGCATTGCTAGCAGCGGTTTTTTTAAGGAAAAATGGAAAGATTTGAGTATTTTTGAAAGGATTTTGAAGGTACTGACTATAGTTATCACATTTTTTTTATTTGCTTGGCTATGGGTAGGAATTAGCATAACTTTTATAGACTCAAATTGCAAAAACAGTAAGTTTTATTAAGATTCATATGGAGTTTGGGCTGTGAGTATGGGTATTTTGATTTTTTGGGTTATAATTATTGGTTCAATATTACTGATTATTATGTTAATTGTCATGAGAAAAGTAGGAATTTTAGGTTGTATTCTTAATGTTAGAAAACCTCAACTTGGATGGTCTTGTGGTTTATTTAGCATTTTTTTAATATTGTTTTTCCCTTTTGTAATATTTACATAGGATGTTGCAGGGATTTATTACTTAAATAACACAGGTGAAGATTGTAAAATGCTTAGGTAAAAAATAGGTAGAGGTTGGCTTATTGCATGGACTGTTTTTTGTTTTTTATTAGTAACTTTGACTTTTTTCAGTACTGGATTTATTTACCGAAGTTGGAGAGAGTTAACTTCAATGGAAAAGTTTTTAAAAATCACTCTAATCTCTGCAGTCCTATTTATGTTATCCTGGCTTTTTGTCGGATCATCCATAGCTTTCCATAGTACCGAATGCAAATCTCGTAAACTTTATTAAGGGTCAAATAAAATATGGACAATATCAATGGCTATCATAATATTCTGGATCTGTATTTTATTTTTAATACTAACGACAATATTCTGTATAATTCTTTCAAAATGTGGATTTTTTAACAGTTATAGATTTCGATTAAGTGGTTCATTTATTATTATATTTACTATATTCCACTTCATTTATTATTATATTTACTATATTCCACTTAGTTTTCTTTGAAATTCAAGTAAATTTTATATAGAGTTTTCTTGGAATAACATATTTAAAGAACTCACATGAATGTCTCAATGGTAAATCAATTAAAGATTTAAAATCATGGCTTATATCATGGATTACCTTATCTTTTTTTTCACTCATTTGGTACAATCTTGCTGGGTGTTCCAGAGGAAAGTCTGGATTTACAATTTTTATATGGATTGTAGTTGGAATAGTTTCATTAGGACAATTTACTATGATAATTATTGGATCAGCGCTTTCTTTTAAAGATTTTGAGTTTTCAAACAATGATAGTAATTTGTAATTAGATTGTTACAATATATGGGCATTAATTGTATCAATTTGCACTATATGGTTATTTTTGTTATTGTGTATTATGTTCTTTGCATTTTACCTTTTCTCTAAATCTGCAGGCAGATAATTAGTTTAATATATGAGTATAAGTAATTACTCCAAAGAACTTTTATTATTTTTATTTATGCTTATATTATATATCATCCTCATCTTCTTGTAGTTCATCAGCTTCTTCAGATAGTTCTTCAATCTCTTTAGCATCAAAAACTCTGCGGTTTTGCAATTTCTCTTTAAGCATTTCCCCATCACTCAGCGAATGGAAAATCAATTCAAATTTATTTTCAGGAATATCACTAGGATTCGGACTAGCCAAATGTTTAAAATGTGAAGGAGGTTCTTGAAATACAGGATCTAAAGATATTCTCATAGCATTTTCAATCATACTAGGAATAATCCTAGCTAAATGTGGTGATGATAATTCTAAACAAGGATTTGTATTAACTTCAAGTAACCATGGTTTTAAATCAGCATCAATTAAAAAATCATAACCAAAAATCTCAAAAGAATGCCCTCTAATATTTGGATCAAGTTTAAGAAATACAGCTTCAATAGTCCTTTTAATAATATGTTTCATATGTGGTAATATTTCTTCTATAAAATTAACATTACGTTCATAATGATTATCTAGATAACGTTGGAAATCAGTATATGACATTTTATTACCATTTTCAAATTTCCCATAATCATCTGAGTATTTTTGTACAGCATCATTTGTAAGATGGATGAATTTGTTTGTGACTTGAAGAGAAAAAGCTTTGGATGCTGTTCGAAGATACCCTTCGCTATAAAAATAACCTTGAAGACACCCATTGAGACAAGTGATAAGACTAAAACAACGAATATCAAATTTCCTTTTATTTACTAAAAATGGTCTTTCGATATATTTTTGTATTATAAATGTATGCTTACCGGTCATAGGATGAGGATTGTTTTTTAATTCACATTTTATTTGCTCAATATTCGCACATACACTTATACCATTTCCTCTATTAGAATTCTCCCCAGGTTTAACTATCCATATATTCGCAGGTTTTCTTCCTTGTTCATCTATAAGTTCATCATAACTTTTATAACAGTTTTCGAAATCAGCAAAAATTGGATCTTCGGAATCTTTTACATGAAAAGTTACAGGAAGGACATTAAAAACATCTTCTCCTATTATTTCATAATAACTTTTCATGTTGTAATATAAAGCTTTTTTATTCGCTAAATGGAAATTGTGCTCGATTTTGTTGTGCATACGCATTTCAGCACTTTTGTATTGAGATGGTGTTAGTGAAATAAAACTTTTGGATTTTGTTATAAGATTGTATCCTAAAGATGATATATCAACTAATTTAGGACGTGAATGGGATTTAGGTGAATGATAACGGGCATTTGTTGTTATGGTTACAGAAAGCTTAGATTCTATTTCATGAGAAATTAAGAGTTTTGGTAGAGATTCAAGGGTTTTTTTGTCTTTCCATTGGGTCCAGACTAAATTCGCGTTTGAAATTTCATCTTCATTTACTCTTGTCCACCACCATCTAGTACTTAAACATTGTTTTATTAGGTTTGAATTGTTACCTTTACCCAAATAGTATTTGTAGTAAAAAAAACTATCTGTAGGAAGCTCTAAAACCAAACCATTACTTTTGCTTATCTGCATATTAAAGCTTTTACTTATCTGAGGCTTGGCTCTACTTATCCAATCTTTATCTCTTATAGCATCTTTAACATGGATTTTCTCAACTTTCTGAGGATTTTTACGTTTAATTTTTGGTATTTCATTCACAATTGGTGCATCAGCTATAACTTCTGATCTTTTTAATGAAGTTTTACATTCTCTCTTTTGCCTAGCTTGCATTTCGAAAATACTTATTTTACTTTTTTGGATAATTAAGAAACTATCACGAAAAGGTGTATGAGGATCAAGTAATTCTGTAAATCCTTCTTTACTATTCCAACTATTTTTTCCTTCTTTGTGTTTTAAAAACTTATTCAATTTATCTCCTGTTTCATTTTTAAGAGAAACACTAAGTTTCCTTATATGCATACCAAGATCAAGTAATCCTGTATGAGATTTATAATCTTTATAAGGAATTGTTGTCCTAGGACTACTTATTTCAATCTCACAAGCCTGATAATCTGAACTTTGTCCTCTTCTTTCAATCCTTGGAGTCAATCCAGTTCTTATTCTACTCCTATAGGAAAACTTCTCATTTCTAGAAGGACCAACCAAAGTTTCATTAAAAACTAACTGATTTGTGTTGATGTTAGACTCACAAATTGTAGAACTCATTGTCATGCTTGGGTGTAGCTTAAAAGAATTTCTTGCAGAATTAGACATAAACTCCATCTGATATGAATAATTTCAAATGAATCATTGATTTAAATATAATACCAAAGACGAAATGTCAACAACCTTGACTAACAAAACATATGAAGAAGAAATCATAGATGAGCACAACAAATTCGTTGAAGCCAAAAACTTACGTAAACGAGCTGAAGAAGATGCTCAACTTCTCTCTAACCGTATAGCTTTATTAAAACTAGAAGAGCAACGTTCACTAAAAAAAATCGAAGAAACACGTAATAAAGCTCGTGAAATCATGCAACGCAAAGCCCAAATGTTAGAAGAACAACGTATAAAAGAAGAAGAAAAAAACAAACGTATAGAAGAAGAAAAGGCCCGTCTTGAATTTAACAAAATCACCAAAGAACAATCAAAGCAATCTCGAATGACAACACGTGAAGAAATGGTAAAAAAACTCAAAGAAGAAGTTACAGCAATAAAACTATCTAAAAAAGAAAACAAAAGTTTAATTGAACAAAACAAAAACATGGAATTATTAGAAAAAGCAACAGTGACTCAAAGTATTAAAAATATGCATAGAGAAGCTGAAGAAAAAAAAAGAAGATCCGAAGAAGAAAGAAAAGCTCGAGTACGTGCAGAACTTGAAAGAAAAATTGATGAAGAGAATATAAAAAAACGACAAAAAGAAGACGAGATTTCTAGAATGGAACAAGAAGAACTTGAGCTTATACAAAGATTACAGAATAGTCAAATGATGCAAAGATCAGCATATGAAGAATTGGAGCAAGCAATGTCGGGAAGTTTGATAACATCGAATTATAATGGGAATGAACCGACAATTTACCCTAAAAACTAGTAGAAATATGATTTTTGGTAATTTACAAGATTGAATAATTGGGTTTTAAAGTTGGGATTTAGAATAATATGAAAGGATTAGTATACGTTTTGATTATTGTATGTATTTGGGCTGAAGACTTTGAGATTATACTACAAGAATTAGATCATGTTACTATAACTGAAGATGCTGAAGATAATCCTTTGTTAGCGTTTACGAGTGAGGATTTCGATGATCAACCTACTAGGATTTTTAATAATGTTGGGGATATTACGTATTTGACACTTACTGTGGAAGAGAAAACTTATCTTTTTTCAAAGCCGGAAGTGATAGATGATATATTGGATGACTTTGATGAAGATGAAGAGGATGAATTGGTAGTTTATTAATGATTAGAATATGCTAGAGATTATAGGTTTATGTTTTAACTATAAAAAGTTGGATTTTTGGGTAGATTGAAGATTTTAGGGTGGCTTGATGTTGTGTTTTATGCTTGGGTGGATTATTAGTAGAAAATGTGTTTTTTATTGTGTGGTTGATAAGGAAAAAGATTATAATTTTTAGTGTTGTTAGGATTTTTTTTAGTGATAAACATGTTTTTAAATGTATTTTTAGAATGTGATGATGATAAATTATTTCCTGTAATTTTATTGAGTTATAATTTTATAAAATCATTTCTCTCAGATTCTAGTTTTTACATATAAAGCCAACGATTACAAAAACTCATTTTCGATTTTCACAAATTTAATCCAATATAGCTTACTGTTTCATATCTAAATCATAACTAATTCAGTATCACCCAAAACCAAAACACAATTAAACTTTAATCCTAAACTATTATCACACTAAATATTTACTACAAAAAAACCATCTTCCTAATCCTAATCATATCCCACATTATATATTTTTCATCATCCTATATCATCTTTCTCTCTCTAATCTATTTCAAACACAATGACCTCTAATAAAAATGCTAGACCGGCTTCAAGAACTAAAATCTCTAGCTGGAAATATAGAAAGCATCCCAATCCCCGTTGCAACCGCCGATACCTTTCTCACAACAATCCGCACAGCCCAAGTTTCCATAGACAAAGTCCGCCGTAACACTGAAGAAATCAAAAAGCTCAAAGATTCATTTAATCGTTCAACAACCAGTGAACAAGAACAAGAAATCAATAATTCCCTTAGAAGTATCCTCACTGAAAACACATGTGAATTAGGTAAAGTTCGCGACATAATTGAAAGTTTAAAACCTATAGTAGAAGAAGCTAAAAATAATAGTAGTGATGTTTCTGGACGTATGAGAACTACAATGCATGCAACTTTAGTAAAACAATTTCAAGAAGCACTTGGAGATTCAGAACAAGCACAAGAAGCTTTTAATCTTGCAGCAAGAAATAAAACTGGAAATCAATTGAGAATGATGGATGAAAATATTTCTGATGAAGTTATTGAACAATGTATTGATGATCCATCTAAAGCTCAAATGATTGTTCAACAAAAAATGCTTGGAGCTCATACTGATGTTATAAGAATGGTTAATGATATTGAAGATAGGCTTAAAGATATTAGGATATTAGAAGAGAATATTATGTCGATGCATCAGATGTTTTTAGATCTTGCAGCATTGGTTCATTCACAAGGGGAATTATTGAATAGTATAGAAAAACATGTTGATAAAGCAGCGGATTATGTTAAGCAGGGTGAGAAAGCATTGGTTGAAGCTAAAAAACTTCAGGAGTCGACGAGGAATAGGAAGTGTTGTATTTTGATTATTGTCTTGATATTAATGGTGATTATTGTAGTTCCTAGTGCTACTGCAACTTCCCTTTAATAGTTTTTATTCGTAATAATATAAGAGTATTAGTTTTTGGTTATGAAAATTGGTGGGTTTAAATGGTATTTTTTGTGGTAGATAAAAAGAATTAGAATTATGGGAAATTTGTAGATTTTTATTGAGGTTTGGCTGTTAGATATTTTTTTAGGTGTGTGTTTAGAAGGTGTGATTTTGAAGATATTGTGAGTTTTAATAATAGTTTGATTTTTTAATATGTTTGATATATTTATCATTTAATACAGATAATTATATGATCTCCATATTTATCTACATTGTTATTATATTGTCTTGATTATTCTTATCCTTATTTAAAACTTTCTCTCTCACACCTATTTGCAAATCTTTAAAGCTTAATCTACGCTAAAACCTCCTTATATAAATCCTTTATAAAACCTTCAAAAATCTAATACTCCTATATCCTCCTATAATACCTCATTAAAATAAACCTAATTCCCTTCTCCAATACTAATCATAAATATCATAACCCAAGCCGGGTATTTCTTATAATATTTAAAACAGATATGTTGAATGAAGCAAAGTCATTAGAAAAAATCTCAAAACTATCAAAGTTCTCAATAGCTGTAAGTAATTTATCAGTCCCAGATATAAGTGAAGCATATAATGCTGTAACTTTAAATAGACCACCTTCTGTTCCTGTATTAGGGCGTAGATTAAGCTCTGAATCAATTCTTACTGTAAATGAAGATTATACTCCTCATCTACCTTACCCTATAGAACTTTGCAAAAAAAAGTCTCGGAGAAAATCGATTCAAACATCCCTTGAATGTAAATCATCAAGGATTCTAAAACCAAAAATAAAAATTGCAAATGAGAAAATTTTAGGAAAGGCTCTTAAAAGCAAATCCCCCAGTTTGGTTAAGATTAAAAGTTGTTTGATAAAGCAGAGGAAAAATAATGAAGTTAATAACATGCAAAAACACAAAAAAAGCGTAGTTAAAGTGAAACATCCTCCTCAGGTACATACTCCAGAAAAGAAAAAATCTATTAAGTTACTGGTGTATAAATCGTTAAAAAAACATAAGAAAAATAAAATCAGTTCAGAATACACAGAAAAGCACAGCAAGGAACAAAAAGAACTTATAAAAAAAAACATCGAAGAATTCAATCGCTTAGCCCGTAAAGGAAATCTTATAAAATTCAAACAAAAGCAATTCAAACCTAAACTTCCTTGGGGTGCAGATGAAAAACGCATACAAAAATCATCAGAAAGAAAAAAAGATTGTAACATTGGTGAAAAACAAGCATCTACCCCTCCAAGACGACTAAAAAAAAAACACGAACACAAGCCAAGTTACGACGACTTAATCTTCAGGCAAAAATGTCCGCATATAAGCAACCCAGAAATAAAATCCTATCTAAAAAAGCAGAAAAACTTCAGAAAAAAAAGCCAAGAAAGAGAAGAAGATCTTAAAATCGAAAAAGAAAACCGAAGAATTTCTCAGCTTAAATACCTCGACATAATCTCAAGAAAAATTATCGAAAAAAAACCTAAAAAAAAGAAAACTACTAAAAAAATCCTTCATCGATGCCCTGAATCGAAATGGATGTACAATGCCGATATAGAAAAATCAAGTAACAGCGAAAATCATAAAGACCAAAACATGTCAAATGATTCAATAAAAAACCTTAATGTTGATGGAAGAAAATATAAAGTTTTTGGTAATTTCGAAAAATATGAGCTTTTTAATTCAAAAATCAACTCAAATAATATTATTAACGATATTGATAATAAGAAATCTCAATCAGAAATCAATTTACCTAAACCTAATGAAAATAGTCACGTCCTTCAAGAAATAAAACATGGGGAAATTTTGAAGAAAAATAAGGAGAAGTTGGAGAATATCAAAAACAAAACCCATAATTTGAATAAAAGTAATGATATAAATAAAATAAACATAAAAGAACAAGCAGCTATAAAAATCCAAACCTGGTTCCGTAACTGTTTAACTCGTCAAGGACTCAAAGCTCAATTGAATTCAATTAGTATAAAAAACAAAAAATTAGAAGACTTGAATTCATGGATGTATAAAAAAAAGTATCCAAAAAGCTCAGAGTCGTTTATAGAAGAAGATGAGGAAGTTAAAAAAATTATTGACGTCCTCAAAATAAAAGAAGAACAAAAAGATAAAAAAAAAATAGTAAAATCTGCAAATATAGAAAAACCAATTATTGTAAGTAAAAAACCAAATCTAAACCTTGATGACTCAATTTGTGAAGATGAGTCTAAATCAGATTTCGTTATTCTCTCACCAATATTTGATGGTAAAAATCTTAACCTTAGCGAAATCAGCCAAAGATTAGAACTTGAACAGAAAAACCTCAAAACTTTAGAACAAGAAACTAAAGAAATCGAAAAACTCACGACCCCAGAGTCATTAAAAGGAAGTAAAAAAGAACATCTGGAAACACTAAGAAACAGAGACCTTGAAGAAATAAAAAAAATCGCTTTAGTCTCAGGATCAGAATCAGATATTATAAGAATATTTCAAGAAATTATCAATAGACGATCAGAAAATATCAACCATATTTTTGATGAAAATATAAAAGTTGTTCAAGAAGCTTTAGCTATGTCTGTATCTAATGAAGAAAGGACCTCATCATATCAATCAGACCTAAGGCAAACTTTAATACAATTCGCTCATGATAAAACCTCAGACGAACTTGATTTGATATTAAAACAAATGATTGGAACTCAACAAATCAAAGAAATCGAAGAGCAGATAATAACAGAATTTCAAACTTCTGAGGTATTCGAAGAACATTTTACTGAAGAAAAAATACATGACTATATAAATTTCCCTTTAAAACCTCAAGCTAATACTCTTCCACAAGGTTCTGAAGAATGTGAAAAACCAATAATAATCCAAAATTCCCTAATACTAGAAGATTCACTAAATATCGAAGGGTCACATTTTGCGTCTAAAATAAAAACCCCATCATCAAAGATTTTCTGGATAAACGAAGTTGCCATATCAGACGCTATTGATTTAAATGAAATACTTATAAACACATCATTAAATCAATTAGAACTTTTGATATTTGAAGAAATATACTTATCATATTGGATAATCAATTGTGAATCATTGACTATATTATCAGAAGAACTTATCATTACTATTCTTATGAATGAAATATCTTTAATAAATGAAGATCTTCGTTTGGCTATAAGTGATGATAATTTAAACTATTATATAAAATCTATATTTTCTGATTGTGGGGGGAAAATATTACATGAAATCCATCAAGAATTTATGGATGATCCTATTGAATTGTTATCTATGATGCAAGAAAGCGAAATCGGGTCAGGATTTTTTCCTAATTTACAAGAACCAATTGTAGACCCGAAATATTATTTGAATGTTTCTGAGTCTGAACCTTTTACTGTGAAAAATCATAAACGGTTGATTTTTGATTGTATTAATCAGTGTTTATATAAAATTGTCCCTAGAAAAGCTTTACCATGGAGTGTTGAAATACCTAAAAAAGAAAGGTATTATAATATTGAACAAGTTGAGATAAAAATTCATAAGGAACTTTATTCTTGGAATGATGCGAAAACTGGGAAGGTTGTTAGTATTGATACATTTGGTACGTCAGGGTTTACTGAAGAAGTTGTTAATCAGTTAAGGGAAGATAGACTTGCTAAAATATTGTCAAGAGAAGCTTATGAAAATGATTGTGTGTGGATACAGTATGAGTTTGAGGAAACACAATTAAAACTTGATATTGCTGATATGATACTTGAGTTTATGGTTGAAGAGATTATTGATGTTACGGGATTTGATATATAATTATTGGGTAGTCATTAATTCGTTTATAATGTAATAGGATTCAATAGAGTTGGGTTATATAAAATATAAAAGTGGTAGCTTTTTTTAGAATAGAGGACCTAGAAATAATAGTATGTAAGAATTATTGAAATATATTTGCGCCAAAAAAGTGAAAAAATCTTGACTCCAAACAAAGCCTCAAACAAAATCTAGCATATCTTCTAATAAAATAACATAAAAAAATAATAAAATTATCCTCAAACCCAGCATAACTATTCTATCCTACACTCCCAATCATCCTAAACACAAAATTTCCTCAACTAATTCATAAAACTAAAAAATTATCCTTAATAACTAAATCCTACTAGCATCAAACTGTTCTGAAAACCTTCTCTTAGACTTAGCCCCTTCAGTTTCCGATGCAAACATATTGAAAATCTGTTCAAGTGTCGTCTGACTCAAACTATACTCATTAATCTTAAGTTGATTCTTCACCATTTCAATCTTCCCAAACAAAGCCCCAATAGTAACATTATTCGTTTTTTCTAACTTAAACTTAAAATACGACCCATAATGTTCAATCAACTTAATCTCTTTAAACTCATGAACCAACCAATCATAAATATTATTCCCAATACTCTCAAGTAAAACCCATTCACATAACGATCTTGCATCAAGTTTAAAATTTTCTTTAATTTCTTCATATAAATGTCCTCCTGATTCATGTTCAGCAATACTTTCATATAAATACCCAACATTAATATGTTGTAATGCTTGTAATATCATATTTTGTGGTATATATCCTCCATTAATAAAAGTCACAATATGATTAACTAAATTGTCTATTTCTTCAGATGTTGGAAATAAAACTTTAAGTAAAAACTCATAACCAGAACTATATTTATTTTTAATATGTGTTGCTGTTCCATAACATTTAAACCTTCCAGCAACCATAATAGCCATTGTATTACATAAAGATTCAGCTTCATCCATAGAGTGTGTTGTTAATATAATCGAACATTTTTGTCTTTTGATTCTATTAACAACTTCCCACATGTTTTTTCTTGCATTAGGATCCATACCAGCACTTGGTTCATCAAGAAAAACTACAGGTGGATTACCAATTGTCGCAATAGCAACTGAAAGTTTACGTTTATTCCCCCCACTAAGGTTACCAGCTCGAACTTTTATATATTTAGTCAAACCCATATCAGAAATTTGTTTATCGACAAAAGTGTTGATTAAATGTTTAGGGATACCTTTGATTTTAGCATATAGTCTCAAATGTTCAACTGGAGTTAAAACTTCACTTAAAGCATCGAATTGTGGACAATATCCTATATTATACCTAGCTTTTGATAAATCTGTAACTACATTACAACCATTTATATAAGCTTCACCTGATGTTGGCCCATATTCTCCTGTGAGGATTCTAAAACATGTAGTTTTCCCTGCACCATTAACACCTAATAAAGCAAAAGCTTGTTGTCTTCTTACTATAAAAGACACTTCTTGCATAGCTACTTTGACATCAGATTTATTAAAAAGATTCCCATATACTTTCCTTAAACCTGAAACTTTAACCGCAACATCATATGGTGAAGTACTTTTAGCTTCTTCTTTCATTCTCTCAACATCATCATCAGGTTTATATTCTGATTGTCCAGAATCACGTGCGGCCATAAGATTACGAAAGAAAGTTACAGTACTAAGCCATTCTATCATAAACACAACAATTGAACCAACTGAAAAATGTAAAAGCATGAAAAATAGATTCGCTCCAGTTATATCCCAATCAAATGCTCCTGGTTCTGAATCAAGACCAAATGCTAATTGATAAGCATCTCTATTACCAACTGTCATAAGTCCATATGATAAACAGAATATTGGTGATATAATTCTAAATGGATATACAAGAACTTTAGCTATATCTCTAGTAACATCGGTTATAATAATTAATACCCATATAGCTAATGATCCAATAACTCCAATAATAAGATTAAGTAAAAATACAAAGAATTGAGCTATTGAGTATGATTTAAACATAAAACTTACTGCATATGTATATGGGCATACAGCAAAACCAAATAAAGCAAATAATGCCCATACTGCGTTATATACACTTGTTGGTTCAGAAAGAGATTTTAAGTCAAATGCTTTGATTAGTAATGGGGTTATAATACCTGGGATAAAATATTTTATTATATCCCATGCAAATGCTGAGGCCCAATATGCTGGAATTGACACACCACTTACTAGATGTTGATGTTTAATATTATTTTCACGCTCTTTGACTATAAAAGTTACGAGACCAGTAGGGATAAAGGCCATACCAATAGAAAATATTAAGGCTATATAGAAACTTCCTGCATTTTCGGCTAGATTTTGTTGTTTTTTTGTTAATGGTAAAGGATGATTATATATTTTATAATTGTAATAATTAGACTTGTTGTTTATGTTGCTTATATATGCTTTACTGAATTCTGAACCAAATGTGGGTGAGGACTGAAATGCGGTTGAGTTTGCAAAGATGTATGTAAGACTGAAGTTTGCAGATAAATTTTTATATTGAGAAACATCCATTGTATAGTATGCTCCCATACGGTAAGGGTCTACTTTTCTTTTTTCATATAACTGGTTATCGAAATCATAAACATTTTTAGCATTATAAAATTGGAGATTTGCATCTTCGAAATGTGAATTGCTTTTACTCATAAAAATATAAGGAAATTCTACGTAATTGTCAGTACCATAATAATACATAATATTCTGTTCAGATTTATAATGATTAAACCCCATTAACCTACTTGATTGGTCATTATAAACACTAAACTGTGTTAATAAAATAAGTCCAAGCATGACAAATACAATAGGTAAGAAAATTTCTAATACAATACCTTTAATATCTCTTATTGAATAAATAACTCTTTTTTGCATTAAAGCTAAGAAATGCGAAAAAAATAAAACCCCTTTAATTCTATGTTCAGCTATATTGAATTCATNACAATAGGTAAGAAAATTTCTAATACAATACCTTTAATATCTCTTATTGAATAAATAACTCTTTTTTGCATCAAAGCTAAGAAATGCGAAAAAAATAAAACCCCTTTAATTCTATGTTCAGCTATATTGAATTCATCACTATTAAGCAATTCAGAATCAAATTTCTGTACTGATCCCCCAGGTGCTTCATAATCTTTATTTTCAATAATCAAAGATTTCCTATGTTCATGTGTTCCACCTTCATCTCCTCTAGAAACTCTTATAAAAACTTCTTCAAGAGTTGTTACTGAAATACCATATGTTTCAATTTTAAGCTTTTCTAAATGAGTATCAAGGTCTTCAAAGAAATCTTTAAATTTATGAGTAGATTCTAAAGGTATTTCAAATAAAATTTCTGATGAAGCTGTATTGAAAACTTTACTTTCTGGTATATATTTACTAACAAGTTTTTCGATTTTAGAAAAATTAGGCTGTTTACCACTTTCAACTTTTTTGACGATGCTTAAGTTGTACCCAACTCCGAATCTTTTTTTGAGGAATAAAGGACTACCTAAACAATAAAGTTTTCCTTGAGACATAATTGCAATACGGTCAGCTAAAATATCAGCTTCTTCCATATAATGTGTTGTTAATATGATAATCCTTGAACGTTTTTCTCTTTTAAGCATATCCCACATTTTTCTTCTTGCTGTTAAATCCATACCAGAAGTTGGTTCATCTAACATTACAACTCCTGATCCACCGATTAATGCTATGGCTAATGATAATTTTCTTTTTTGCCCACCTGATAAATTCCCAGCTTTTGTGTTTCTTTTTTCTAATAAATCAATATCAACTAGTTTTTCATCTATCATTGTCATGATATCTTGTTTGTTTTGGATACCTTTAAATCTACAGAAAAGGTAGAGATGCTCTTCTACAGTTAAGGATTTGAAGAGAATATCGTGTTGAGGACAAACTCCAAGATTTTTTCTGATTTCTGCCATGTCGGTTTTGAAGTTTAGATTGTTGACAGACATTTCTCCTGCTGTTGGAGATAACATACCTGTTAGCATAGAAATTGTAGTTGTTTTACCTGCACCGTTATGGCCTAATAGGGCAAAGATCTGACCCTTAAACATATCAAGATCTAATCCATCTACAGCAACCTTATCACCAAAGTGTTTCCTAAGCCCTCTAACTTTCATCGACACTCCACTTTCTACCTGATTAATAAACATTTGGTCAATATCCTCAATATTTTGATTTTCCTTCATTTCCATCCTCCTTTTCTCATCTTCTTCCAACAATAACTGTGTCTCTTGTGCTGATATTTCCTGTTTACCAGAATGTCCTCTCCAAAAACTAGGTGTACAAGGGAAATACCAAGGTAGACTAACCCCAGTCTCAGTTTTAATAATCTTATCTAAATAAAGTGCAAGTAACCAATATAAAATAGTATCAATAAACAAATAAATCAAACATAATCCAACAGAATAATTATAATAATCATCCATAATATTTGAAAAATTAACTCCAATCTGAGAACCTTCAAAGCTCATTAATTGGATAAAACCTTGAGACATAGCTACAGTATTAAAAAATGATAATAACGATAAAGTCCCTTTAGGTGTTGTTTTTCTAACTGATAACAAACTGAAATAACTTATAAAAAATATGAGCATTCCTACAAGAACAGCTGTTTTTGATTTGTTAAATATAGAACTTATTAGAACACTAAATGCTAAACACGATTGGCCATATAGGAAAAACATAAGGAATACAATAAATTTATTTGATAGTTCAAATATCAAAAAGCTAATCATTGTTGAAAAAAAAGCTACTACAAAATATATAATTGTATACATAATAAACCAAGATAACCAATAAGGTGTATCATTAAGACCCATCATTTTCATAGACTCTCTAACTTTTGTTTCTTTTTCTGTGACAACTTTGCTTATCATTCTGCATACTGGGACTAAAGATGTGACAAATAAAAAAAAACCTAGTGATCCAGCGAAATTTGTCATAAAAGGATTTTCAATATATTTTAACCCATGCATTGGGACATACATAAAAGCTTGTGAACTATTATTTTCTATATAAGGATTTGTAATATTAATAATATATCTAGTTATAGTATTCATGATAATATTTTCAATAGTTAGAAATCCACTTTGAACAAAATCTTTTTGATAACTAGTAATAACTTTTTTCTGATATTTATCAACTGGTTTATTAAGATCTGTTAAGAAAATAGTCAAGAATTTACCATAAACACTTGTTATATCAGGGTCTGTATCAGTGATATTATATCTAATACTTGTATGAAAAGTTGACCCTTCATCATTTAAATATATGGCAAAACATATTTTATTTTTATCTTTATCACCATAATCTGAAGCTTTAATATAATCATCTAACTTACTGTTGGAAGTAAAGTATTTTGGTTCTTTAATATCATTAATATCCCCATGTTTAATAATTGTATATTGTTTTATATAGTTTTGGATTTGTGTATGTAATTCTAAGCTTATATTTTTTTCTAAAGATGTTGAGTTATTTGTAACAATAGCCCATAACCATTTGTATTTAATAACTTTCTGACACCATTGGAATGGATATGAATAATACATTTGTTGAGTTGTCATATTAAGAGCTTCTTGATAGTTGTAAATATTATAAAATGTTGAATTGAAAGTATCAAATTCGGATACAAGTTGCCTGTAATTCAGATAGCTTTGAGAATGTTTATCTGTTGTACCTATTGCAATTTTTATAAGATATAAGAATATCATGAGGATTATTGGAAAGATCAGTTCGACTAAGGAACCACAGAGTTCTCTTTTCCATAAAAGCCAATTTTTCAACAATAAAGCTTTTAGATGACCTCCCAAAGACATTTTTACTAAAGGTTTAATTTTTTTTATGTTACTTTGTTGTACTTGGAGGAAGTGAATGATGAGAGGAAATTGGGTTTAGTGGAAGAAAAGAGATGGATTGATAGAGATTTTATCATGGAAGTGAAAAGTTTTTTTGATGCTGGAAATACGATGCAGTTGCTTAGATTATTTCAATGAAAGTAAGAGTGAAAATTTATTAGTTAGAGTGAGAGGATAGGGTAATTAAAGTGAATTGATGCATGGTATTTGAGAAAATGGAGAGGTTTTGGAAGGTGGAAGGATTGAAGAAGTTTTATAAATAAAAAATTTTCACTTTTTGTATTGATTAAGGCGGGTTAGGGTTAGGAGTTTAGGAATTTATGGGGCTTTTAGTGGGTTTAAAGATTAGATATTTATGAGATGAATAGTTTGTTGAATGCTGATTATTGGCTAGGTGCGCTGTTTTGAATGTTATATGAATAAAAATGTCAATTATTTTACTTACCGATTTCTAAGTATAAAATCCTAGCACAGATAAAACCTATCTGATTTGTGCCGATGAATTGATTTTCTAGTGTTTATTATAATATCAACGAGATTATAATCATATTCGATTATAACTAATAATATAAAATTATCTAAGCATATCTTCTCTCCAAAGCTAAATAAAATGATGTAAAAATATTTTCTTTTTAAAGCTAAATAAAATGATTGTAAAAATTATTCATATTTTATAAGCAAATTGAAAATCCCACTAATCTAAAATCCTACATTTACCTCATTACCAAAATCCTTTCCCCTAATCACAGTCCTTCCTAAAAGCCAAAAAAAAAAAATCTTCTAAAAAGCCCAATCCTCAAAAACATAATCTCCCTTCAAAGATAAAAACTCTTCCCACCAACAAATCTTAAAAAACTCTAAAAATTATAAAACAATCAAAAAATATCCTAAAAAAATATGAACATTTTTACTTAGGTATTAGCAAATCCCATATCTGTTCAGTACCTTTAGGTATTTTAGGTCCAGTTTTCACAATTTCTTGCAATTTCCTTCTAGTCTTAGCAAAATAATCATCCCCATCATTTCTATTCCCAGTAGGTCCAGGTTTATTTTTAACAGTATTTTCCATATAGTTATTTCTAAATCTATCCATAATATATTTATTTAGCATTAAACAATGCGAGTCTACGTATAACACTAGGATCTTTAACCCTATTTTCAGAAGTAATATAATCCGCATGTGTTGTTGTTTTAAACTGATGAGGGTTATAATTTAATGGCAAATACTCATCAGGTTTCTTATGTTCATGTTTAGGAAAACTACTTTTATTGAACTTTTTATATGCTCTTTGTGAACTTGATTGCATTGGAATTTTAACTCGATTATCTCTTTTTAATCTAAATGTGGATTTTTGTATATTTTCTGGTATTTTATTAGTTTTATAAAAATAATCATATGAACTTATACCTTGGAATTTGAGTTTTGTATCATGTTGTGGGTTTTGAGGACGTTTTGTATTGTAATAATCTACTGGGCCCCAATTTGGGTAATCAGATTTGTATTGACTTGTGCCTTCTTGTTTGATGCTGAGTTTAGGGGTTAGTTTTTCTTCTATTTGAATGCATTCGAATGTAAAACCGGGGAATTTTTTCTGGTATTCAGTTTCCAGATCCATTTTTTGATTGTTTTTTCTATAGGTGGTTTGTGGACGAGGAGGTGTTGGGGTCATTGAAGGTCTTGGGTATGATTGTTTATAACTACTTTGATAACTGTCTTTTGATTGAAAAGAACGTCTTTGAGATGGGCATATGTGTTTTCCACATGTACACATGAAACAAATACATTTGTTTAGGTGATGGTATAATTCTGGGATAACATCAATTTCATTGTCGTTTAGAGGGCATTTTCCTTGGCTGGTAGGAGGATTTGGACGGAGTTGCATTTTTAAAGGTATTTGNGGGATAACATCAATTTCATTGTCGTTTAGAGGGCATTTTCCTTGGCTGGTAGGAGGATTTGGACGGAGTTGCATTTTTAAAGGTATTTGTATAAGGATTAATTAAAGGTGTTAAACTAGTAATCTAAACATTATATGTAAAATACTCAAGGGAACTTTACAAATTCATTATGGAATTATAATAAATAAAGATATACGCAGTTTAAGAATTTAAGTATAAAATATTTTTTGTATTATCATCAATAATTTACAAACTTTAAAGAAATTATTAATCATATAATTATACATAAAATATATATCATATTTAAGCATCCTTACAATAAAAAATCCAAATATCAATAACAAACCCAGGATATTTTAGCTAAACTAATTTTATCTCCACTTGAAATTATCCCTTCTATCCTTAATAGCTTTATTAAGCTTCTTGAAATCCTCCTGATACTCTTGTGGTATCAAAGTGCACATGCTCCAAGCATTTTTCGTATCCAATCCAACCTTATTAATCATAGGCGAGTACACAAAAAAATAAAACAACAAAGAAAAAACACTATAAATCGATATCAAAACATTCTGCCAAATCTTCATACTAGCCTGTTGATCAATATAATCCTGTTCATATAATTCTGATGAATATTCAAGCGCATCATACAAATATTTATTATTCAAATCTCTAAGTAAAACAACATCAGCATCAATAAGAAACTCTCTAGCTTTATCTTTATCATTGCCAATATTCATTGATGATATTTTTAATAAAATATTTTTAGCTAATGTTGTATATAATCCTAATGCACTATGAAGTCCTTGAGTCATAGCATTATCCCCAACAGTAGGGCATAAAACACTATCACTTCTATTTACAGGGGCAGTACAAGCATTTTTAAACAAAAGATTATCATGAGTTGTACTTTTGATTTCATTAAAACTTAATCCTTGTTTACTATTACCAAATATAAGTGAGTTTTCAACATAATCTAATTCTTCAGTAACTTTATATGCATAATTATATGATGAGCCTTTATCTTGTTTAGATGGTACAACATATTTATACCCATAATCAGTAACATTTTCTAATATAGCTTCAGTTACCCAATGATTAATTGCCCTTGAAAGCTCTTTACGTCTACTTGCCCAGTTTATATGAACAGGTTCTTCTTTTAATATATTCCCAACAACATCAAAACCTGTATAATAAATAAGATAAAAATACACAAGGGAAATAATAAAAAAACAAATCAATTTTGCTGTCATTATTTTCCTTTGTTTTGGGTCATAAGCTAGGACTACTTTTTGTTCAGAAACTTTTTTCTTTTTATTTGCCGTGGTTTTATCTTTAGTTTTGTCTTTATCCTCAGATTTCATTGCCTCTTCTTTTTTCTCTTCATCTGCGATATCATCTTGATTATGTTCTTCAAGTTCCATATTTGCTTGTTCGTTAAGAATATTCAGCCGATCACAACATTTAGCTTTCATTACTCTGCATACATACCCAGGGATTTCAAAGAATATCTCCCAAATTTCTCTTCTGGATTTTTCTAAGGTTTTTATTGCAGGGATTATGGCAAATCCTGCACAGAAAAACAACAAGACAATTGAAACTAAAATCAAAAGTATAGCAGTTATTCTTTGGGTTTCTAGATCTTTTTTTGCCGCATTTACATAATAATGTGCTGAAATATTCAAATATTCTAAAGTTTCCCCATTACCATTTCTATACAAATAAAACGCTCTCCTGTTTTTTAAATCAATAACCGAGTTTTTATATTCATTATTTAACAAAAATCCTTGGAGGATAAAATTCGATGTCGCATCAAAAAGATTGCTTTTAATTTCTCTTATATGGTCACCTTCTAATAAATGTGCGGCGATATCTTCATCTATATAAATATCCTTATCTTTTGAACTTAAAACATCATAATTCTTATAAAGTTCCAAATTTATACTATGCATAACTTCAATATCTGCATATAACCAATCAAAATATGTATTTCTTGTAGTTGTTGAATCAGTAAAATTATAACTGTCAATTAAACTTATCATACGTGAATAATAACTTAAACTACGAACATAATGTCTACAATCACCTACTAAATTCACATAATGAGATAGTTTTTCATTAGAATTAATTGATTGACTTATAATTTCATATGTGACAATTGAGGTTATGATAAGGATGATTATTGTTAGGATTAGAGTTACTTTGAAACGAAGGACATATTTTTTAGTTGAAGCAAATTCATATGAAATCAAACCTTTTATTGATTTGTTAAATTGAGCTAATGATGCCATACTGGAGTTCATAGATTTTGATGATGCACTTTGACCATCAGCAACTTCTGCTCCTTGATTATCATGTTCTTCACTATTTTTATGAGAATTTTCTGAGCTTTTTTCTGAAAAATCTTCATCTGAACTGTTTTTAGAGTTTTCACTATGACTACTGTTTTTACTACCACTCCCACTGTTGCTTTCACTAGAGTCTTCAGAGTTCTCAGAACTATCAGAACCTTCTGAGCCTTTAACCGCTTCAAATTCTTCAATTTGCACTTTTTTCCCTTCATTTTTAATGATTTTATCTTTGTTTAAATCATCTGCACTTGCTGTGCTACTTGAATTCAATTCTTTGCTTTTCTTCAGATTTTCAGCTGAAATACTAGCTTTATCCATAACTTTTGTATTATCCATATTAACCTTAGTCTCTTCATGATTTTGTAATTTCCCATTACTATCCGTACTATTTTCTTCAGATTCTTCACTTTCATTAGAATCTTCACTTTCTTCAGACTCTTCACTTTCTTCACTATCCTCACTTTTACTCTCTTTACCTTCTCCTGATATTTCTTCACTTTCATCCTCTTCACTAGACTCAGTAATTTTTTTCTTATCAGCTAATGTTACTAAAGACCCATCCATTTGTGATGTTTTCTCTACTGATAAAATCGAACTTACAGGTTTATTATCATCTATTCTTGTAAACCCTTTAGCTTCATTTTTATCTTTTTTTTCTATAATTTCGATTTTTAATACAAAACACGTATTCTCCCCAAGTTTTAATTCACATAATTTTAACTTGAGTTTACATAAATATTTATCATGATCACAATTATAATCATAACCATTTTCCGAGAACATTTTTTCTTTGTTATCATCAAAAGCATTTATAATACTTGTTATTTTCTGTTCAGTGTTTTTTGAACTACCAATATCAAAGAATTCAGTACATTGTATACTATATCCTGTTATAATCATCTCAGGGTTAATTAAAATCATTTCATATTTAGGATTTGTTGGTTTGATTATAGCCGATAAATATGGAGGTTGTTCTCCATTTGGGACGACTTTAACTAAGAGTCTAGCTTCAAAAATATTATTGTTTTTATTAGTAAAATACAAGACTAATTGTTGATTGTCTATAATTGAATATTTGCCTAGTTCATGAAATCTTTTTATATGTTCATCATGCATTTCACTAAATGGTGAAGGGATTATAAGTGACACATTTCTACCAACAAGTTCAGCTGATAAATACCCGAAAAGTTGACATGCTGAAGCATTAGCTTTTTGTATTTCCCCTATAGTTTCAAAATCACCTGAAATTCGAATTATAGCATTATCAGAATCGAAAAAAGATAAAGGTTGTGTAAGGCTGTTTATTATATTTGCATTAACATTTTTGTGTTGAGCTTCTTCTTGCATTTCAGCTTTGTTTAAATATCTTTGCCCAAGGTCTGAATAATTATTTAAACTGCTTAGAAACCAGCCATACATACGCAAAGCCTGAGTGTTTTTTGAGTTTAATTTGAGAAGTTTCTGATAATTACCCCGAGTCACTCCTATCATTTTCGATGTTTCTCCTGCAAGTTTGTTTAGTTTTTGTATTTTCGGGGTTTTAGATTCCAGTTCAGCCCAAAAATAAAACTGCGACCTTGTAACTGTTTCATCATTTTTCTGTGCATTTTGGAAAGCTTTTTCAAACATTTCATAATCATAAGCATCATCTTTCATGTTTGACATATAAAAACTTTCAGAAGTTTTCCTGAAGTGAAACAACGCGTATTGTGAGTCGAGTTTATTAGCAATTACAATACCTTTAAAGCATTGGATCATAGAAAGTATATAATTCTCAAATATATGAAGTTGTATAAGTCCTGACCATAAATATAAAAGTTCAGCATTTGGGAATTTTTTAAATGACTCACTAAATAAAGTTTCTAATTCAATCAAAGTTTCAGTCTGTAAAGTTCGGAATTCCTGATTGTCTTCTTCATCATTTTCTCCATACATAGACTTAAGGTTTTTATTCTTAGCCTCTTCAAGTCTTAAAACAAGCATTCTTGCTTTGATTTCCACCTGATACGGGTTTGTCAAATGCTGTATTTTTTTTTCTAACAAAGATTTAGACCTTTTAATCACTGCTAAGTGGCATATCTGAACAAGACAAGGGGTTAAAAAGTAAAAAAGCATCGTCACTGAAGAATTTGACTGGTCAGTGCTTTTAAAAAACTCTCCAATCAACATACAAAAAATCGCTGAAGTAAAACACACAATCCCTGCAAGACGAATTTTACACATGGTTATGTTGTAATAAGGGATATATTGTGCATATACATAAGATAATATCAATCCAACTACTAAACTAATGACTAAAAACAAAATAATTTTTCCAGTTACATCAATAAAGTAATTGCAGAATATTATGACAATATATCCACCAATTCTCAATAATTTAAACCTTGAATGAGGTTTTGCCATTGGTCCTCCACACATAGCGCATAGTTCATAATAAAGCATAGCACAAATCCCAACAACTCCTACATATATAATAGTGACTATGACAAAAATTATCATATATTGATACCCTTCTGGTAATCCTAAACATGTATCTTTGTTTTTAAAAGCACAACTCATAGAAAATGCTAGGGTATCTAAGAAAGGGATTACTAGAAGGTTTGTCACGAGTGTTATTAGAATTTTCATCATTTTGATCATGAAGTTGGCTATAGACTGGCTTATACCTTTGACAAAAGCTAAGACCACACCTATAACTAGTATTGAAGTTATTAGAAATCCGATTATAGCCAAGAGAGCTAAGAAACTGGTTTCGCTTGTTCGAAAATACCGGTCGAATCGGAACACCCAGCAGACGTCAATAAGCCATTGGGTTTGAGTCAAATTCCAAGCAGAGTCAGTTCCATAAGGTCCAAGTTTCGAGTAGCCTCCATCTACTAGAGCAAGACTAAGTAATTGAAATGCTTCAATCCCTATCATAAGCATATAATAGTGTATTGCCATTGGGATCTTGGTTGTATTCAAGCGGAAAAAGAGCATAAATAAGTGATTTTTTAAATACTTCATTATTTGCTCTTTGCTTTCGGTATCACCTTCTCCAGCTTCTTGATCCGCATCGTTAAGTTTGAGATATTCTGCCTCGTCTATGTGACCTCTCATTTATATTATGGTCAATATTCGTTTAAACCTTAACACAAAATTTAAGTATGGGAAGCTAGAAACAAACCTAGCAAAGATAATTTTAAAAAGGTTTTTTTGAAAATCGTGTTGGGCTGATAAAAATTTTGTATGGGAATTAGGATAAAATATGTACAGAAGAAAATAATGGCAATTTTTATCAAATTTTAGATTTCCTATGGGTAAATTCAGTTCAAAACGCTACTTAGACTTTTGTATAAGCATTTTAATAACAAATTATAGCACTTTTTAAAATCAGATAATTTTCAATTTTTTTTCCTAATAACAAAGTTCTTTAAATATCCAAACTTCTGCAATAAATACTACTCAAAAGAAATATTTTGAATAATCATCATCATAACTATAAAGCAATATTTCGCTTTCTTTTATCAAAAATTTCGATTTTTTTAAAAATAAGTTGTTTATTGAAATTCAATCTAAAGAAAATCTATAAAGTATTTTCAATACAATCAGACCATAAAAAAATGCATATCAGGCTTTTTTGGTCTATAAAACAACTTAATTTCCAACAAAAAATTATCAATTTTTATCCTAACAGATGGATGCAAGATGCCCAAAAAATCTTTTCAAATTATAAGCACACAAGTTTTCATTCATTTAAAACCTACAAAATAAAGTATTTCCAAACACATCCAAATCTGAAATGCATAAATCGTTCCTAACTTTATATTTATTGCCCAATCATGATTATACCGAATATCATTCTCCATAATAAATACCAGCCTAAATTGTTTTTATAACCTAAATTTGTCTGAAACCTAATAGCGTAATCAAAATACTTTATTCATTTCAATCTATATAAAAATGCTAAATACTTATCAATAAATTCACATTATATAACAAAGTCAAAATTTAATATGAAAATTCAACTTTAAAATATCTAAGTATATCAATCTAAATCCTAAACATTTATATACAAACAAAAATATCCATAATTTCCCACTTAATTATAAAAACATATACTTATAATAAAACTGAAAATACTTATTATCTAGGAGCACAATTATGTCTTTGATGATCATATTCAAGTCCTTGCTTGCAATTGAAACAAAAAAATTTCTTTCCTCTACAAACAATAGAATTACAAGCCATATACTGACATCCAGTAGTTCTTTCTATAATTTGTTTACACCAAGGGCAAGCTACCCATTGTGAATTCCTAACTAAAGCATCAAATTTCTCATCAGCCTGCTCGTTTTCTTCTTTCCACTTTTTAAATGCTTCACATGAACTTCCTTTATGAGGATCTTCATTACATTTCGGACAAGATTTATGTTTACATTTAGGACATTCATATTCTTCAAGGTTATCTTCAAGTATTATTCTAAAATTACAATCTGTTCCTTTACAATGAAAGTCTATTTCCCCATTTTCAAGCTGTGGAGTCCACCTTTCCATAGCAAATCTTTCGTATTTCTGGAATATTTCACCTTCAACAGTATATTTTATTATGTTTATATCAATTGGCGCTTTATCTCCTTGTGGACAAGTTAAATCTTCATCTAAAACTTTAGCTTCGTTTATATTAGTTTCAAGATGTGCTTTAATACAAACTTTACAGAATCTATGATCACATGGTAAGGTTATACATTCTTTGATTTTCCATTCAGTAAGACAAATGTCACATGTAAACTTAGGCTCTTTGTCTTCTTCTGCCTTTTTAAGCATTTCGGCAAATGCAGGGCCGTAGATATTTTCGAAAAATTTACGGTTTAGAGGAGTAAAGCATCTTAAGCATTGGGTGTATTTCCAATTTAATATGTTGTTTTCTGTAGAGGTTTTAATATATTCAATTGTACAATCTTTGGAACATAATACATGCTTGTTACAAGTTAGGTATATAGGATTACGTATGTCTTGCTTTTTGAAAACTTTAAAACATTGAATACAGACCTCTTGACTAAAACTGATTTCTACACCAATTTCGTAGTTCATAAGTTTTAGGAAAAATGTCAGGTAGTTTATATAATCCTGAAGATTTTTATTGTCAATGAAATGATTCGGATTAGAAAGGATTTTAGAAAGCTCATCTGTTTGGTCAATAAGACATTTTGAAGTTATGCTTTTTTTTGTATGCATTTATATGCATCTTTAGTTTTCAATAAAATTATAGAAGAAATATCTATTTCTATATAAGCATGACTAGTATTTCTAACTAATATAAATCTAAAAAAAAAAGTTAATATCTTAAAAGCCTTATATCTATACAAATAAATATATTAAATACTTCAAAACTAACCTAAAAAAAAAAAACTTTAACCCAGTATCTAAATCGTTATTATTTATAAAAAAAAGCACATATATCAAACATAAATATCTACACAAACTTAGACTCTGGTGCAACACTTTCTTGAGTTCCATTAATATCAAGTATTGTATGTGATCGTGTATGAGTATGTTCCATAGGCATCAAACTTGGGGTTTTCAAAGTCCTATTTTTATTAGGTCCAAGTAAAGGTGAAACCTCTTCAATAGTACTTAATGGCTCTTTATTTATACCTTGTCTTGAATAATTTATCCTCCCTGATCCTGATTGATTTAAAATTTGAGGGTTTTCTTCAGTATTAAGCATAATATCATCACCAACTAAAGGTTTAAAACTAACAGGTGTTGAAGTTGAATCTTCATTCATAGGTAAAGACTTCTGTGTTGTTATTTTAGGTGGGGCTTGTGCTGGGAATTTAGGTATTTTACCACTAAGAATTGAAGTTGTTGTTCTTCGAAAAGTCCTACTTATATCCTGATCTTTTTGAGGAGAATTCTCTATATTGTTTTTAAATAAGTTGTACTTATTAGTTATATCAAATGCTGTTATAATTTTGTATACATATTCTGAACCTTTAACATTTTTCCATGCTGATTCTATTTGAAAAAGTTTATCCTCAGCAGTTTTACAATGTATTGACGACTTTTGATACTGTTCTTTTAATGTTTTTATCATCTCATTAGCTGAAGCAAGCATTTTTTCCTTCTCATTCAGCTGTCTTTTCAAAACACTTTTTTTCTCGTTTTTTATCGCTAAATCATTTTTAACAGTAGTCAGCTTATGTTTTGTGCTTTTTGAACTGTCTTCTGATAGAAAAAGTTTATTAGAAAGCTGGATGACCTCTAGCTTCATTTCTTCAACCCTTCTATCTGAATGCATAAGTGAACTACGTGTTTTAGCTAAGACTTCCATATTATACTCTAATTCTTTTTCTAAATGATGCAACCTGTTTCGTAAATTTGCTATTTCAAGAATTTTTTCCTTAACAGGATCACTAAAAAACCCTTCCTCTACATTCATAACTGCTTGTATACATTTATCAGCAGTATTTATAACCACATTATTTTTGCTTAGATTTCTCTTAACTTCCGTCTTAAGAACTTTTAAAAAAATACTCATTTTCTGGTCCATAACATTAAAAGTATTCTCTACAGGTTCAGGGGTTTTTGTAGGTGTTGGGATATCTGTATTTAAATGAAGCAAATTTTCATGTAAATCATATAATCTATGCATGATTTTCGGCCCACGAAGTTTATCTATTTTCCCTATCAACCCTTTAACAAACTGTGTTTCTTTCAATGTATCAGGATATAATTCTTCTTCTAAATAATCTCCTTCAAGTGTTTGGGTTATATTTTCACGAGTTTCTTTATGTGAACTATTGTTTTTAATAATAATTTCTTTATTATTCTGCATTTGTTTTATAGCTTTTTCATATCCCATAACAGCACGAAGTATCCGACCTGATATCCCTGGGTCTTTTTTTTTGAGTGATATAGCAAGATCTTTAAGATAGTTATGATAACATTCAAATGATGCTATGGATTTATGAGTATTTTTCATAGAAATCTCATGACTGTCTAGTTGTTTATCTAAACGGGTTAATTCTTGATTATAGAATGATTTTAGAACTTTTGGGGATGTGTCTCCTGATGAACCTATGTGAAAAGGGAAATTATGTTGACCATGATCTCGACTTAGGGATAAAGATATGTTTTTTTCTATTGGCCCTCGATGATATCTTGTACTACCAGTTGACATTGGTCTAGAACAAGGCAATGGGATTGTGAGAAAAGAGTTTTTCATATATTATAAATAGTTTTTTTTTGTTTAATTCTTGGAAGGTTTTATATGCTTAAGGATATTGTTTTTGTTATTAGAAGAAGGAAGTTTTATGGTTTGGATAATAAAAAGTTTGAAATTTTTGGATTTTATGAGGTTGTGAGGAGAACGTTGTTGTGGTGCTGGTTTTGATCTGTGGTTTAAATTTTTTTAGAAAAGGGTAATGGATGATGGGAAGGTTTAGGAATAGAAAAGTAGGGATGGTGAAGAGTTTTTATTGAAATTTTTGGTTGGGAGAAGTAAATTGGATTTACTAAAATGTATGATAAGGGTGGATTATTATTTGTCATAAAGTTTGTATAGGGATTGTTTTTGTGTTTAGTTGGGATAATGGAATAAGATTAATTCAATTTGTTGATGAAGGGTGAGAAAAGGATTTGGGTTGAAGGTTAGTATTTGTTGATAGCTGAGGATAATTTGTGTTGGGTAGAAAATAAAATTAGGTTAGATTTTGATAGTATAATTTTAAGAAGGGTTTATATTTTAGTATAAGATATAGTTTTTTAGTTTAAAAATGCATACATAAATAACTTTGAGTAGACTATTATTGTACACAGGTTTTTTTTTATTCTGTTTTCTTAATTTTTTCAAAGTAGTCTCCTTAGTGTAATCAGATTTTTCTTCAGTTTTTCCATAATAGAACTTTCTTTTGAGCTTTTTTTGTTTTTTTCCAAGGTAAGTACCATTAGTATTATCAGCTTTTTCCAATATAGGGCCTTAATTCTTTACAGTTTATTTAATTTTCCAAGGGTACAAAAAACGCTAATAAACATAAATTTATTCTGCGCAACAGCCAAATAGTAGTTTTTGAACTTAAACATATTTATCATCAAGGTTTTTAAGATTACTAATAACTAAGGCATGCAATCATGATCTTCACAATCGTGATTTAATTTGCTCTTACATTTAAAACAAAAATGCTTTTCTCCCTTACATATTATAGAATTGCATGTTATAAATGGGCATCTTGTTGTTTTTTGTATATATTGTTCACACCAAGGACATGGAATCCATTGCAAATGTCTATCTAAAGGATTAAAATTCCCATTTTCTTTGAAATTTTTATATGCTTTACAAGAATGTCCTATATGAGGGACATCACTACATTTTGGGCAAGATTTTAAATTGCACTTTGGACATTCATATTCTTCAGCATCATCAACCTGGCTATTATATTCACAGTTAAGTTTTTTACAATAAAAAATTATTTTTTTAACTTCTTCATCAGGGAATTGTATACCTTTTTTTGTTTCAAATTCTTTGAAAGCATCAAGTGCGACAACATATCTTATAATTCTTTCATTTATATGTTTATTTATACAATCCGGGCAATTTAGTTCATCTAAATTATCAAATTCATATATTGTATCTTCAAGAAATTTTTTCAAACAATTTTTGCAAAACATGCACCCACAACTGAGCACTATGCATATATTAAAATTGCATTTTTCTTTACATTTTTTACAATCAAAATCATTTTCTACATTATCTTGATTTTTCGCATCTTCTACATTATCTTGATTTTTCGCATCTTCTAAGATATTATTATGACCAAGTATATTATCATAGAAAGATTTTGCAAGAGGAATATTGCAATGTGGGCAATTAGAAATATTGTTTTCTGTGAAAATATTTGCACAATTTTTACTACATAAAAGATGATTTTGGCAAGTTAAGTATATATGATCTGGGGTAATGCTTTTATTAAAGGATCTTGAACATTGTATGCATTTATCTTGATAAATACTGATTCTAACATCAGTTCTGTAATTCATAAGGTTGAGGAAATATATAAATTGTATTAAGTACTCAGTAAGATCTTCAGAGTTAATGTTGTGGCTCGGTGTGGAAAGAAGTTTTGAGAGTTCGGCTGCCTGCTTATACAAGTCTTTCAAGGATAAATTAATCATATTATTTATATATAAAATTTTACCCATCTTATCACATAAATCAAAAAACCCTTAGATCTTTTAACTACAAAACTACTCAACCATTATAACCAATTAAACTACTCATCCAAGCATAAAATTCTATTTAAAATCTTTCATAATCTATTAAAATTTTCTTATTTTTATCACAATCATCATAATACCAAACCCATTCACCTCCAAAAACATCAAATAAATCTTCCTCANACCCTTAGATCTTTTAACTACAAAACTACTCAACTATTATAACCAATTAAACTACTCATCCAAGCATAAAATTCTATTTAAAATCTTTCATAATCTATTAAAATTTTCTTATTTCTATCACAATCATCATAATACCAAACCCATTCACCCTACTATATTCCAAAAACATCAAATAAATCTCCCTCATTCAACCATTTCCCAATACTTTCAATTCTCCATAATCATCACAACAATTTTTCTTCTCAACATCTTTACCAAAAATCTTATTCAACCATAAAACAAAAATCCCATACAACATTATCCTAAAAAACGAATAAAAGTTTTTTTTTATAAAATGAATGGTGTTGTAGCAAGTGTTTTAAATAAAGTCCTCGGCGATTGGATTGAGAACTTAAACTCTGATAATCTAAACCTTTCAATATTTTCAGGGGACTTACTTCTAAAAGATCTCTCAATAAAACCTTCAGCATTTGACAATTTAGGTCTACCATTTCGTTTACTATACGGGTATATAGGTAAAATATCAGCAAAAATCCCATGGAAATCTTTAGGTAAAAGCCCCCTTCGTATACAACTTGAAGCTATTTACATATGCATATCCCCAATCCCAACAGAAAACTGGAAAGAAGATTTTGAAATTGCCAGGTATTACTCAAATAAAATTGTAAAACTCAAACAATTAAACGCAATAAGCGAAACAAAAATCACCCCAAAAACCCCAGGGTTCACTCAAAAGCTCATAGGTAAAATTGTCCACAATTTACAAATTGATATTAAAAATATTTACATCAGATATTCTGATAATATTTCTAATAATACACCTTTTGCTTTTGGTTTAGCTATAAATGAAATCAAAGCTATAACGTGTAATAAACAATGGAATGAAGAGTTTATTAAAGAAAGTGATATTATGTATAAACTTGTGCAAATAAATGGGTTTAGGGTATATATGGATTATAATATTTTTGTTAAAAAAGAAGGGAGAGATTTGGCTGCAAAGGAGTTTGTTGAGGAAATAAGACATAATTATATATTGCCTCATAGTTTTTTAAAACTTCAAGCTGTTGTGAATAAAAAAGTTAATGATTTTTCTATACCACAAATACAACTTGAGGTTGAGACTAGTAAGTTTTCACTTAAAATTGATACAGTGCAAGTTGCTTATTTATCGAAAACTGGGAAGTTTTTTAGTTTGTTTACAAAATTCCAGAAAGGGATTGTTGGGAATATAAAAGAAGAAAGTTTTACTGAAGATGAGGCTGAAAATTATAAAAAAGCTTATTTGGAAAGCAAATGTCTTGTGAAAAATAAGAAAAAACAGGAAAAAGTTTTTAGTATTCTTGAAGGGATTGAAAAAAACAAAATTTGGGATGAGATTATACAACAAAGAAAAATCGCTGATAAAGAGTTGGAATTAGAAAAACAAGAAGCTGCAGTTCAGGAAGAACTTAAGACTACTTCAAAGTCGTCTTCTAAGTTTTTAGGGATTTTTTCTCGTAAAGATAATACTAATGATAAAGAAAAAAAAGCACAGATCGAGAAACTTCAAAAACAAATTAAAAAAATCAATGAAGAAAGAGAAAATCTGACGAAAGAGTTTGAAAATTTAGTATCAGATGTTGAAACTTCTTTAGAGTTCCCTTCTGATTTTATTAGGTTTGTTTTTAAGTTCTATATTAAAGAACTTTCGCTTATGATTGTACAAGAGAAAACTGAGTTTATGGCTTATAGGGTTAAAAGGCCTAAGTGCGAAATAAAAATTGCCCCTTCGTTTTATGTATGTAAAGCTGGAATATCAGGTTCTGAACTATTGGACTTGCAAGATTCAACTGTTTTTCCTTATATAATAAAATCATCAGGGTACAAGTTTGAACTTACAAACAAAGGAGGTTTATCAATAAGTTTATCTTCAGGGGACCTTGAGATAATTGTCAAATTACGGACTATTCTTAAAACAGTTAATGCTATTAAAGAAGCTACAGCGAATACAATTAATTATTCCCAATACACTCATAATGCTAATGCAAAAACTAAAAAATACATCGCCCAAGGAGAAAAATATTTATCACAAGTTATGAAAAATGGTATCAAAACTAGTTTAAAACTTAACATACATTTAAAAGCACCAAAAATAATTATACCTCATGATCCTGAAAATACTCAAACAGGTCTTCTTGTTGTTGACTTTGGAAGTATTATTTTAACAAGTTCGCCCGAGAAAATATATGATAATTTATATGATAAATACACTTTTATTCTACAAAACTTTGAAATTTACGCATTAAACATAAAAACAGAATCAGAAGTACCTAACTGTTTATTAAAACCTATAACAATAGACATTATTCTATATAATTCATTAACACAAAACCTTGAAGTTCCAGCATTAATGGTTGAAATTGTTTTCCATTATATCTCAATTATCTTAGAAGATATAACTATTATGTTTCTATTAAACTTAAAAAAATCTATTCTTAATGAATTATCTGATTTTTCAAAACCTCAGCCTATAGACCCAGAGTTATTAAAAGTGAAAAAAGATATAAAAATCGGGCTTATGATGAAATTTGCATTTAAAATCGAAAAAATCGACATTACTATTATATACAATTCAATCAGTTTAGCTACTACAGAAATTATTGATATAGGGATTGGCATATTAATAAAAGAGACTAAAAATGTAGATATCGATTTCCATATTGGGTTTATTGAGCTTAGAGATAATAGAAAACGTATAAAAATCAATAAAATAATATGCAACCCAATATTCCAAACTAAAGATTTAGAATTTACTGAGAATAATGATGAACTTAAACAGTTTTCTGGTAATATTTTATATGATGGGACAGTTTCAATAGAAGTTTTTCTTAATGATTTGAGGATAACAGTACCTGCTGAGTTCTGTGGACAAGTTTTAAATTTTGTTAAAGTTGTAACTGGGGGAAGTGATTTAATAGTTAAAGCTTTAGATAAAAAAAGGAAGAAAAAACATGAGGAAATTAGTCCTAAAATATCGTCTGGGTCGATAAAACTTAAAGCTCAGCTTTCTAATATTACAATCCTCTTACCACTTGATGCTAAAAAACTTGGTAAACGTGTGGCGATGTTTAATGTGTCGATATCTGTGAGGTTTTCTAGTAAAAAAATCGTAGAAAACAATGTTTATCTTACCTACAACGACTCAGCAGCAGTGAAATTTAAAAAAATCGAGTCGATTATCGGGCTTTTTACCGACAACACAGTCAAAGGCACCCACCAAAAAACTGAAAACCTCCTTATGCCTACAAAATTCGATTTGAAATACAAAAAAACCTTAAAAAACACGATCTTATCCTCATCAATAACCCTAACCCTAGGGGAAATCGCTTTTGATATAGGTTTTCGCGACCTAGACTTCTTTAAAAAACTTGGCCAAACCTGGAAATCCTTAAACATTTCTTCACCACCTCCAAAAACCGACAAAAAACCCCCATCAACCCTTTTAAACCTCTCATTAACCTCATCATCCTTATCTTTAAAATTCACAGATGACACTCATATTAAACCAGTTTCCCTTGTTTTTGCTTGTATAAACAAACTAAATCTTTCTCTAAACCTTAATGGAAACGAAATATCAGCAAAAATTTATAGTAAATTATATGCTCAATGTTATTCAATAAAAGATCTTCAACATATTACAGAAGCACTTATAGAAAAATGGACCTTCGAAGCTGAGTTTATAAAAAAAGGTCAAGAAATTTTATATGATTTTTCATTAAACTCAGATAAGTTTTTAAATGTGAATATCAGTGAAAATATGCTTGGAACACTTGGAAGACTAATCAAGAAATTCAAACTTGATCCTGAGTTTTGGGCTAATGAAATCAAAGATGAGAGAGATGAAGACTGTGCTAAAATTATAAACCAACTTGGTGAAGAAGTTTCTATTATCGACCCTTATGAAGGTATTTTTGATGTAAAAAATGGGGATAGTTTTATTATAAGCAACTTGGCTGATAACGATAAAAATTTTACATCATATTTCATACTTAAAAGGTCAAAAAATGACCGGGTAAAAGTGGAAGTTACAGGTTTCACAAATGAGTTTATTATAAAAACTAAAAAAAATACAATAAACTGTTATTTAAGATTACAAGAACATACTGAAGAAGTTACGTTAATTTTGACAACTGAGACTGAGTTTTTAAATCTGACAAATAAATCTTTTCATTTATCATCTGGGAAAAATAAACTTAAAATTCGCCCATCACAAAAAATCAGCATGCCCTTAAGTTTTTATGATGAAGAAGTTCAAATCCTCACAGATTCAGGACCAGTTGTTATTTCTAATACAATCAGTATATCTGGTGAAAATTATTATATAGAACAACTTCATATGTTAGATGAAAATGGGTTTAAACATTTGATATACGTTTTTGTGCCAAGTTTTTATATACAAAACCTTCTACCTTGTCCATTAATTATATCCCATCAGCCTATGAATTCTATAAACATAACAATCCTCCCTGGAGAAATTAAAGAACTTCCTGTGAACCCAAAAGCTTTAGGGAAAATTCAAATGTCTTTGAATTTAGAAACCCTAATACAAACATCTTGGGTTGATTTAACAACATCAATTTCTAAAATTTTATTGCCAAGTAATTATAATAAAATCATCTTAGAAACTCTTGATTATGACTTATTTTCTAAACTCCCCCATTTAACCCCAGTAACAAAAAGTATCAATTGTAAACTTTTTCATGTATACTCAAGATACATTGTAATTAATAAAACAAATTTAAATCTTGAACTTAAAAAAAATCTCCAAGTCAAAGGGTCATCAATGTGTTTTGTTAGAGCTAGAAAAGATAAAATAAAATTCCGAGGTGTTATTGAGAATAAATACACTGGATTTAGTAAGGATATTAATGTAAAAACAGTTGGTGTTTCTGGGTGTATATCTTTAGAAAGTAATAAAGCTTTACCTGTACAAGAAATATTATTAGGTGTTAGGATATTAAGCAGTCCAATACCATTAGTAAAAACTAAATTGATTATTGTATCTCCAAGATATTTATTAGCAAATAAAACTATAAAAGATTTATATATAAGACAAGTTTTTGATGGGAAACCTGGGAAAATTATAACAAAAATAGAAGGGGAAAATGTTGTGTATCAACTTGAGAACTCAGGAGCTTCGAAAAATGTTCAGGTTTCTACAAATGGGAATTTGTGGTCAAATAGTTTTGATATAGAAGAAATTACTGAGTTTCAAGTTGCTTTAGAGTCATTAGAAGAAGAAAGAGTAGGAAATATAAAGGGTAAAAGGAAGAAAAATAAAGGAAAAGATAAAAGTACTGAGGAAGAAAAATGGTTTTTACCTAATGGGGATAATGATTATAGGACTTTTATTCAGGTATCAATATCTTCTGAAGATCAATCTATTATTAGTATTATTTTTAAAGATCCTTCACATTCTGAATTTGCTATTGTTAATAATACTGAATTTCCTTTGACACTTTGTAGAGAAAAATATACTTATGTTTTAAACCCTGGGAAAGAAATTCCTTGGGCTGATTCTACTTCAGTTACTATAAAAAAAGATAATCAAGAGGTTACATATTCATTATTGAAGGTTAAAAGAAAAAAGAAACGCATTTATGAAATTTCCGCTGAAGTTAGGATTATCGGGGTTACTAGAAGGCTAGAACTAGGGAAGATTAACAACATACAAGAAAAAAATCAATGGGAAAGCTCAAGCCAAATAAAACTAACCCTTTCAGGTATTGGTATATCTCTTTTTACCAGAGACCCTAAAGAGCTTCTTTTTTTCTCTATTTCCAACATCCTCCTTCACATAAAATCATTTGAAGGCAACGGGCATAAAAAGTTAAAATCTGATATAAAAATATCAAAAATCCAATTGGATAACATGGACAAAGAAGATACTCAATACGCAGTAATCCTCTTAGGTAAAGATGATGAAGACACTCCATTTTTCCAATCAAAACTAACAAAACTATCAACCGAAAGCTTTACCCGTTTCCCATGGGCAGAAGTTAATTTCCAAGAGCTCCAAGTCCAACTAAACCAAGAACTCATCTACAAAATCATAGACTTCCTTAGTAAAATCAAAGAAGAATTCACAGATCAAACCGAATACATCCCAATACCCAATAAAACTATAATCGAATCATTCCCAATATTAAATCCAAGTTTAACTCAAACAAAATCTAATCTGATATCTTCAATGAAAATATACATGAATTACCTTAGATTATACCCATTAAAAATCATAGTATCTTTTAAAGTCCCACCTAAAAAATTCGAATTCCAACTTGACCCAAGACAAGCATTTGGTGCAAAATCAGCTGCAGTTGGTCTTGTTTCATCATTTGTCAATATCACAAATTCTGATTTAGTTTTTACTCAAATCCTCATTACAGACAGTTTTCAAACTTTAACAAAACTTATTAAAACCCTTATTCAAAATTATACTCAACAAGGAATTAAACAAGTTTATAAACTTCTTGGATCTTCAGATATGCTTGGAAACCCTATACGACTTATGAATAAACTTGGAACTGGAGTTTTTGAATTTATTTCTGAACCAGCTAAAGGTGCTCTTAAAGGACCTAAAGAGTTTAAAGATGGGATTCAAAAAGGAGCACATTCTTTGGTTAGTAATATTGTTGGTGGAGGTTTACAAAGTGTTAGTTCAATAACAGGAGGTTTGTATAATGTTGTTAGTAAAGCTAAAGGAGAGGAAAATAAAGTTTCAAATGAGGAGAATATTGTTGGAAGTATTACTGGGGGGATTAAAGATATTGGTAAAGGGGTTAGTGGGATTTTTTCAAAACCAGTTGCTGGGATCAAAAATGAAGGGGGAAGTGGGTTTTTTAAAGGTATTGGGACTGGGCTTATGGGTGCTGTGACTGCTCCATTGAGTGCCGGGTTGAAAATATCTTCTGGAGTAACAAATAATGTTTCTAATGCGGTTTTGGAGGAAAAACCAGAGTTGCTTAGGGTACGAGATCCTAAAGTTTTGAAGGAAAAATAGCCTAGGATTTAATATTTAAGACAAGGAAATTTAATTTTGTGATAGAGGTTGATTTTCTTTATACATTTACGCTGATTACCTTTGATGTGGATAGATAAATAGAAAGTTTTTGTGAAAATAATCTTAATAACTCTAAAATATGTTCTATAAATGTCGACTACAGAGGATTCTCTTGGAAAGTTTTTGAAAACTATGCAGCCTTATATTCAAAATTCACAAAATCATACTATAAAATATTTTATTATCAATCCCTTAATACAATTTTCAGATTATAAAGCAGCCAACTTTGCTGAATTAAATGACTATGAAAGATTATATTTCTATGCTATTTTCATGAAGTCATATATGACTAACCAGGCAAATATCCCTGATCCTGAGACTTTGAGATTTCTTTTTGATACAATTTGTTTATATATAGGCGATTTTTTAGAGGAGTTCTTAAAAGAGTTTATGGAAAACATTTTACTTAAAATACAAAATTCATCTACAGTTAAAGACCTTTACTTTTGTGTAAGTTTCATAATCTCAGAGAAAAATTACAATTTTTGTATGCAGATTGTTATGAGCGAAATAGAAAATAAATTCAAACAAATTGTAGGATTAGGTTTGAAAAATATAAGAAATGCATTATCGATAGAAGATATAAAAGAAATGATTGAACTCTTAAAGGCTTTAACTTCTCTTAATATAGATATCCAACAAGAAACTCAAATTTTAGCTGTTTTGATTATGAATTCAACAGAATATTGGCTTGTATCTTTAAATTATGGGTTAAATGATAATGAAAAGATGACACTTAGTAATTTGATAAGTTTATTTGAAGATGCTAGAATGCTATTAAAAAATTTTAAAGTAAAAAGTTTTGATTGCCTTACTTTAAAAGTTAAGAAGTTATTAAACCAAAATAATCAATATGCTCATAATGCTTCATATTTTGATAATACTTATCAAATTAACTCCGATGACTATCAAAGAGTTATAATAAAGGAAAATTTGATTCCAACAGAATTAGCAAAACGATAGACTATAAAAGTCCAAAATAATTAATTTAAGTATTATTCAATCTTTTAAGCTTTTTTATCTAAATCGTTGCTAAGGTTAAAATGTAAATTTGAATATAAATATCTATAAAAATGTAATTTCCGCTTTAAAAAATTAGCTTTATAACTTTTCTAAAAAATCTGCAAATCTAATTTTAAATATCCTATCCTCAACACTAATTCCAAATATTTCTTACCTATACAATACTACAATATCCCTTAACAAAAACTATTAATACCCCAATCCAACCCAAACTATACATACCAAATCTATACCTTACATAAAATGCATTCTAATCATGAAATACAATAATCCTCTAATAATAACCCATAATTCTTATAATATTTTACATCTATCTCATTATAAAATTTCAACATCCAAAAAAATCCTTATCTACCAATACAAATATCTTATAATAAAATACTTATGTCAATCTCTATCCTCATCAACCCTATTTCCATAAGTTATTTAATGGTATATAAATGATGAAATTAGTCCTCCTAGGATTACTTGGCTTCACCTTAGCTACAACAATTCTTGAAAGTAAAGAAATTACACTAGAAAACGGGAAAGTTCTTTACGTAAAATCAATCGACAGCAGTGAACTCACCTATATCGAATCAACTTTAGGCTGTAGTACCAAATGTGCTTCATCTTGTCTGTCTTTCTCAACAGGTTCTGCTGCCGTACAATGCACAAAACACTGTGGCTGTGACTCCTTACTTACATCAGAAAACCCAAAGCTCAGTAAAATTTCAATGAAAGCTGATACAACAATAGAAATTTACTACCCAGATGGGACTGCTGATACCGAAATTTTTGTTGATACAGAAGATAGTGATTATAGAATCTCAGTTGATTATGATGATTATTCAAGTGGATACACAACAAACTCAACAGCAACAGCAAAAATCAATGAAGAAACTTATTATGGTTCATCAAAAAAAGAAGTCGTTGTTGAAGGAGATGTTTATAGTGATGGTAGTACAGCTGAAGCTAATGTTGAAGCCACACAAGGAAATAATTATGTTACTGCAAGTACTGGGGCAGGTTATGAAAATGTTAATGGGACTGAAGTAACTTATGAGTATGCTGAATATGAAGAAGGTAAAGTGAAAAGTGATGGAACTACAAAAGTTAATAATTATGATTATGTTGAAAGTACATCTGCTACTGAGACTAATGGAACTGAATCAACAACTGTGATTTATACTGATGGAACTGTTAATGGTTATGGGTTTAATGATACAACAGAAACTTATAGTAATTCAGCTACAGGAACAACATATTCAGAAGAAGAGTTCAATTGGTGGGTTAATTCTCAAGCAATATTTGGAGATAACTTTGGAGTGGTTGGCTTGCTTGGATGGATACTTACTATTTTAGCTATTGCTGTTATTGCGTTTGTTGCTTATAAAAAAGTTGTTGAGAATAATAAGCTTGTGACTGTTGACCCTATGCCTAGCACTGTTGGCTATATCCGCATTTAATAGATTTAGAAATCTTAGCTTTTAATTTGTCTTGGATTTTATGAGGAGAATTTTATGATAATGGAATATAGAGGATGTTTATTTATATAAAAGAAAAGATAATACTATATAAAATATCATAAATTTTACTTAAAAAGAATCTATCAAATCATCATATTATTAAAGTATGGAAGCTAAGCATCTTTTCGATCTTACAATCAAATCTATAGCTGAGAAAAAGTGTTGTAATAACTAGCTAGTGGATGAAGATTGTTTTTTGAAGTAATTTATATAAGGCTAAAGATCTTATTTCATGAAGCTCATATTTTAAAAGCTTTAGAAATCCTAGATGAAAATCTAATAGTTGAAGTATCTTGTGTTAACACACGAAGAAGTTTTTTCAAAGTCCAAGGCAATCAAGCGCGAGTTTACAACATATTATACCCTGGTCTTTACTGTCCATGTATATCTTTTACTCATCACCTACAAAAAAACGATTGCTATTTGGTCATTTATATATAGTGCAAGCATCTTCTTGCTGTCCATCTAGGACGCGCTCTAAACGTCATATGCAAAATCTCAATCCCTGATGAAGTTTTTTGGACTTTCTATATATCACAAGATAAAGCTATAAAATAACCTAAAAATCATATAAAAAAACTAAATAATCAAACAAAACTTTTATATGATCTTTATAATAACATTATTATGATTGAGAATATTATAAACCAATTATCTAATTTTACTTTTTCTTCCTTGGATTGTTTATTTTTTTAGTATGTTTTGAAGGTTTTACTTGTTGTATAGTTTTAGTGTTTAGTCCATCTTCAATAATCTTCCCATTAATCATCAAACCCATCCCTATAGGCGCTGGTTCGAATTTAACAGGAATCGGATCGTTTTTCACTTTAATTTCAGTTTCTTGTTTTTTTATCAAACTTTTTCCTTTTAACATAAACCCCCTATCTTCATTCCCATCAATATCAGCACCAACTTTACTAGTCGCCAATAAAATTTCACTTGTTTCAAAATCTTCATCATCTTTATCAAAAGCAATTTCTTCATCTTCATCTATAGGTTCATTAATATCATATCCTTTCATTTGTAATTCTTCTTCAGTAACTTCTTCTAAATCTTCCTTTTCCATAGGTGGAATAAGTTCTTCAACCTCTGCCCATAATAATGACCCATCATCAAACCCATTTTCTTCAAGCATTCTTTTTTGTGCCATAATCAAACTTTGAAGATCCATAATAGTTTTTTCTTGTATCAATAATTGAAGTTCAAGTTCTACATTTGTCTGTTCCAAAATATGAGTTTTAATTAAAAGTTCTAAAAAATTCCTTTTTTCCTGGAACTTAATCTTAGATTCAATCGAACCTCTTATAGCTTTTCCTCTAGCCATATTTTCTTGTAATTGCACAAGCATCATTTTTTTTCTTTGACTATTCTTATCAGTACTCGCTCTTAATAATTGTATATCCTTAAATTCTTTTCTTATATGTGAAGGAACTGCACTTAAAGGTCTTCCTTCTTCATACTTTGGCAATTCTTTATTTTCCTCTTCTCTTTTCCATATAACAACCTCAGCTTGTCTTCTTTTAATCTCTAATGCATTCAAAGCATTTTGTTCTTCTAATTCAAGTAATGCTCTTCGTAATTGTATCCTTTCTTGGAAATTCTCAAAAATGTCAGCTTGAATTTTTTTCATTTCATAATCATCTTGTAATCTTCCACAACTACATTTACATTCGTTTTCTGAAGGATATGTTATACCTTTTCCAAGTTGGACCTTAAGTGACTCAATTTCATTCCTAAGATCTGATATAATATTCTTATATTCCGCAATATGAAATGCGACAAGTTTTTTATTTGCTGAAACTTTATACTTGATATTTTTAGCCCTACTAGCATATTTAAGAGTATTGACACTTTCTTCAAATTGTGAAGCTGCAGGGGAAATATTAGATATCATAACAGTTCTACAATTACCACCTAATGAATCTTTAAGCATACGAGTTAGTTTTGAATCACGATAAGGGACAAAAAAGCCTTTTTTCGATTTATCTCCTAAAGCATTGATACAATTTGCTAAAGCTAATAACGACCTATTGATTTTCGCACCTTCCAACAACCTAATACCTCTATTTTCTGTTACAGTCCCTCTTTCTGATCCAGCAAGGTCTATAAGACTAAGTTTTGCCTGATAAATATCAACTTCAGTAGCTTGGATTCTATCACGTTGAGATAAAGTTACTTGAAATATTGCATGAGATCTTGAAGATGTTTGATTTGCATTTGTCGCTTCAGTAGTTCTTCTTTTATTCCCTGTAGTTAACAAATTCATTACCTGCTCAGTACTTTCAGCTGAAAATTCAGTCACCCCAGCAATAACAACACCTCTAAGTGGATCATCTCTAAGGTCTAAATAATTATTTGAAGGGTTTAATAAATCACGAATCGCTTCATTATATATTTCCACATATGAAATTTTTATATCATAAAGCTTATCTAAATCCATTTGAATTTGATTAAACATTTCTGTTATTGTCAAAATTGCTATACCTGGATCATCTTGTGAACCTAACATTGTATATGTTTTCCCAGAACCCGTTGGACCATAAGCGAATGCACATGCGTTTATACCACGTAATGCTGGATGTATTAGATCTATTACGGTTTTAGAAAAAACTTCTTCGTTTGTTGCTTCTTTGAAAATTTTATCGAATACATACCTTTGTTCTCGAGATCTGTGAAGGAGGTTTTTTTTGTCTTCGAAATCATTCATGTCAAGGATGATAAGGAGGGTGTCTTCGACTCTTGTTATATCACGATCATTGTTGGAAACTTCTTTGGAGTTTAGAGGACGGATTCTTATTGCTACTAGCATGTTTTTATGATTTTATTAAGAATTTACATTTGATGTTGGTGATATTTTTTTTGAATAAATTCAGAAAGTCGATTGAGTGGAGGAGATGGTCTTGCTGATCTCTGGTTTAAATATTTTTTGAAAGGTCATGGAAAGAAAATCAATTTAATACTTCAAATTTTTTGATGCTAGACTAAAATCTAATAAGCAACACTAGAATGGTATCTTATTTAGTTACAAATGTGGGAATAAACATTTTAAAGGATATTTTTATTACCCTTGACTCAAATTGAGATGTTAAATTTAGTATTGATGAATAACACAAGTTTTAACTTCAGTATTATCTTTAAGACTTAATGGGATTAGTGAAATTATAAAAAGATGTGATTCTGATTATAGGGATTTATTGATTATACTTAATTCTTATTAGCAAGCATGGACTTGAATATCTACGGACATGGTTTGACTATCACACAGTTCAAAACTTTAGATAGCAAAAGAAAACACTACACAAAAGAATCATTAGAGGCTTTAAGACATCCATATTTAGAAACAATCCCAGCTTTTCAAGACCTTCTTAGTCACCTAACTGCATTTTACATCGAAAAAGCTGATCCTTTGATTCGAACAACCAAATGGAAAGAAGTCCTTCACAATTCATTAAGTTCGTTATTAAGCGAGCTAATTTATACAACTGACAGAAAATTGCAGTTAAAACTTCTAAACGATATTGTTAAGTGGTATTATAGTAAAATTAAGCCTATAAAATCAGCTACACCTCAATTAAGTAAACTTACTCCTGCTGTACCTCATTCAGAACATTTTAATAGCGAAAAACTTGATCCTTTATATGGGTCTACAGCCCCAAGCCCAATGCTTACTCATATTAGAAGAAAAACAAGTACTCCTCAACCAATATACCAAAAAAATCTTATGAAAACAACATATCAAGCTTTTATGAACCAAAAAACATCTGAAGATATTGATATGAATAATAAACTAGACTCCATTTTCGCTTCAATGAGATCAAGGCAACAAAAAAGGATAAGCATTGGAAGTTATAATGAAAGTAAAATACATTTAGGAAAAATACAAGAATGGAGCGATTTTAAAGGCAAAAGACTAGAAAATTTAAATCACCGTCATGAAATGGCTTCAGTTTCAATGCGCCATAATACTGAAGACAGTCCATTAAAATCTCAAAATACCACTTATGACTTTACCATACAACATAAAGATAAAGAAAGCATAGACTTTGAAATACTTGAGAAAAGATATAAAATGTACTCAAGAGCTGGTTATCTTAGGAATTTAAAATCAGAGCTTATAGATGTTGAAGAAATTCCTGCTAAAAAAGATTATGATATTGAGTTTCCTAAAGAACCTGAACCTAGAATTGTATATCAAATCGGCGATATTTTCGATGCTAAAACAAGATTAGCAAAGAGAGGGCTTAGTACTGATATTAGAGATATAAAATTAGGAGTTGATATATCTGATTATAGATCTAGTACTGTTGATGCTCAACGTTTTCCTAAAGGTGGCGAAACTCTTTTGAATAATCCACTTCTTTCATTGAAACCTGATAAGAAGAAAAAGAGAAGGACGAAGAGAAAAAAATAGATAAAATGAATAAAATAATATAATTAGTAAAGTTTAAATCTTGATAAATTTTATGAAATTAGATATGGGTAAAACTTAGAGTGATTTTTAAAACAGTAGGGGAGATTTGGTTAGAAACTGCGATTTTTATATCCAAAAAAACTTGAACTTATTTTCCTTAACTATTAAGCTGTGAGTACTTTTTTTTTAGTTATTATCTCAAATTTTTATTATAATTTTACCACATGACGAAAAAATAATAAAGCTTTTTTCTAATTCTTCTTATGATTTTTTACAGATAGCAAGCACATTTCTATATAAAATTATTAAAGTTATATTTGAATTTTTTTCTTTTCTTGGCTTTTGCCCCTTAAAATTTTCTTTTTCTTAAGGTGTTTTTTTGTATTCTTTGATGATATCGGTCTTCGAGGTTCAATTGAAGAGCTCCTACATGATTGACAAGCTACAGGTGTTTGATTTGTTATAGTCATTGGCGATGATGATTTTCTTAAATTATAAATTCCAATTCTTATTATTCTTTGAATTGTCATTTGATCAGCTTTATTTTCTCTTTTATTCGTATCAGTTAAAATTTGAAAAGCTTTCACAGGAAAATTGCGAACTTTATGTACATGGTTTTCTTTATTAGAGTCAAACAGTTTTGAAAATCCTTCAATTGTATTTTCAAGATCTTTTACTAAAGTTTTAGCTTTGCAGTTCCATTTCTCAACTTCTTCACAACCTTTTTTAGCGCTATACATAATTTTATTCTATTATAAATTATTCTAAAGAAAAACCCAAACTTTATTATTTCCTGTTTATTGATAAAATATAAAATCTAAGCTAATTAAATGATTTAAAAATCTCATGAGGATTTTTTTTTCTACTGTTTATTGATAAAATATAAAATCTAAGCTAATTAAATGATTTAAAAATCTCATGAGGATTTTTTTTTCTAATAATTTCTAAGTTTTCATACATGAAACTGGTAAATAATAATAAATATCATAAAAAGATTTTGGTTATAAATAAAACTTGGCAAATAATTAGAATTTTTATATAAACTAAAACTGTTTATGTATATATTAATAAAATTTCGTATTTGAAGTAATTAAATCTTTACAGTAAATGAAGTTATTTACAAGTATTGCTTTGAAGCTTAAAACTTTTTCGCTTTTGGATTCTTATTTGCAATAAAAAATTTCCAATTTTCTTATCTATGCTACTTAAATAATTATGTTAATTAAGTTTTTACGCTCTGTACTTTACATTCAAATTGACTTTCCGAGCATGAATCTTTAAATCAGGGCTACTAGTAATATTGCATTTAAGCTTAATTCCAGGTCTAGTTGAGGTTTGCTTAAGTAAATTCTGACAATGTGCGTGAATAGAAGGAAATTTACTAGAATCAGTCGACAATAACATAAATGCAGTTGAACTACCTCTAGATAAGAATATCCTTTTCATGTGAACTATTGGTCGAGGAGAAATATAGTTTCCTTTAGGTTTCCTTAAACCCCTAGATGTGAAAAATTCTGAGCTTGTGCAACTGTAATTTCTAATCATTATTTATTAATGGCAGTGCTTATTGATTAGATATATAAGTAATTAAGATAATGATAAAAACACTCTAATCACATTATTGTTTCAAACTATAAAAACACTTCCACTTACAAACATACCATCTAAATACTAATATATTAAGTAATAATTTATATCTAAAACTAACCCTTTATAGTTTTTTCTGTTCCTCTTTTCTATTACTACTTTCATTATTAGCGCTATTTCTATTCTAAATATCCCTTACACAATTCAAAATTGTCCAGTCAAAAATATAATCATACTGATAATTTTCACGAAAAAACAAGTCTTTAAGCATACGTTTAAGATAAGAATAATCAGGTCTTTCTTCAAATCTCAAATTTTTGCAATAGTTCATATATGTAGATATTTCTTGAGGGAATCCATTACAAAGAACTGTAGTAGTTGTATCAAGTTTAGATTGCATAATCCTATCATATTTTTCTTTTCTATTTTGAGCTCTAAGTCCTTGCCATGGTAGCATTCCTCTTAAAAAATAAAGAAAAACATAGCCTAACCCTTCAAGATCATCACGACGAGATTGTTCAATACCCAAATGTGTGTTTACTGAAGCATAACGTGCAGTTCCTGTAAGATTTTTTCCTTCACGATAAGGAATATGTTGCTGGGTTTTAGGATCTCGATACTTTTTAGTTAAGCCAAAGTCAATTACGAAAATCTGATTAGCTTTTTTCCCTATACCAATAAGGAAATTATCAGGTTTAATATCACGATGAAGGAAATTTTTAGCATGTATGAATTCAACTCTAGATATCATTTGATCTGCTAACATAAGAACTGTTTTCAATGAGAACCTACGATTACATTGATTAAATAAATCTTCAAGAGAAGGACCCATTAAGTCAATAACCATAACATTAAATTCCCCTTCTACTCCATACCAATGAATATTTGGAATACCAAGCCCTCCTATTAAATTTTGATATATTTTAGACTCGTATAATAGCTGTGGATGTCGAGATCGGATTGATTCGAATTTTATAGCAACTTCTTCGTTTATTTGGGTATTTAACCCTAAGTGGATTTGACCAAATGAACCACTACCGATTTTAACCCCAACTTGATATTTGTTACCTACACTTGAACCGATATTTACGCTGGGTGTTACCATTGCTATTTTAATTGTGAGATAATTTAAATTTGGTTTTTTTTTTAGATAGTGGATTAAGATTTTAGAAAAGATGTGGTGAAGGGATAGGTTGTTTTTAAAGGTTAGAGAATGATGGAGGGAAATTAGTGCAAGAAATTAAAGTAAACTGATTGGGTGGGAAAAGAATGGGTTGAGTGATGAGGGAGGGGTTTAGGAAAAGTTGGAGTAATGAAGAAGGTTATATTTGATAATGATAATGGTAAGAAGTGCAAGAAAGTATGTTGGATTTTCAAGTTTATAGAAAATTAAGGTTTAAATGGTTATAAGTTAGGGTATAGAATTTTACTAAAATACTTAGAAAGGGCTTAAATTTTGTTTGATTTTTAAAATTAGATAAGTTCTAGTAGTTATCGTAGAAACTTGAGGGTAAGCAAGATTTAATATGCACTTNTTTGTTTGATTTTTAAAATTAGATAAGTTCTAGTAGTTATCGTAGAAACTTGAGGGTAAGCAAGATTTAATATGCACTTATTGTTGTTCTAATAAAAAGTTATAAATAAAATGGCTGATGAAGCAAATATGATTTTAATAAATATTATTTTTTTGGGTTTCTAAAATATATTATCACTCCACACATCATTTTTATCAATATAAATACCATCAAAAGTTTTCTAATGCTGAATAATAAGGTTTAAATAAAAAATACTTTTCCTTCTTTAAAAAATTTCCCTTGTGTATCTATCATTTTCTATTCTGAAAACAGTAAATTTTTAACGAAGCCACTTACCAAACAATTTCTTCTGATATGATTTATCTAAATTCTCAAAATTCATTGCATGCATTTTTAATCTAGGCCATACTGAACTCGGATATTAAAATATATAAAGCAAAAAGTAGTAATTCTAATGATTTACTATTAGTCAAGTCTCATATTCTTATAATTATGAATATACAATACATATCTATTAGCTTAAAACACATAATTTTTCTAACTTCAAGGCATAATATATTGCAAATATATTATAAAATTAATCAAATATGCTTTAAACACTTACCATCTCTAACACCCTTCCAAGTATATCATTCCTAAAATATATAAAATGCAAAAATAGCATCCTAAAAAATCTATTTTAAGTTCTTCTTGATTTATTCTCATCCAAACAACACCAAAATTTATAAACCCCCCAATCACCATAAAAACTTCTCTAACCTGTAAATCCTAGCATTTCCCATATCTTTTCCATTTCATTCGCACATCAACTCTATAAAACTCCATTCCCCACATCCACACAAAGATTTTTTCTAAAACAAATCAACCTTCTTTTTGATCATATAAAAATTTTTTTTTGTCCTTAAATTCATCTAACCTCTTTCTAGCATACCCTAAGTACCCTTTAGACTTTTATTTATATTCAATAAAGAATTACGTAAGAATTATTCTAAAACTAGCCTCTTCTCTTAACTTCTCTATATTCTTGAGTTGCAGCGCAAATCGGAACACAACACCAAAACAAGAGGTCTATAATAAAAGATCCATCAATCATATATTTTTCTCTGATCTTTGTACGATTTAATGCACCTCCAATTGAACCAAGGCAGCATACTAAGAAATAAGGTAAAGCAGTACCTGTGCCTGTAGCTTTATCAACAGCAGAGGCAGATATACAACATATGCCACCTGGAACACACCAGGCCCATAAACAGACTGTTAAATCGGAAAAGCAACCACAGAGGTCTTCAGTAAATTGGGACATTATATTTATTCGCCCACATTTGACTTAATCTTATTTCAGTATTAGATTATGATGATATTAAATATGGTATATATTTGAGATTATGTAAGACAAATTACAAGCTTGAGGTTATGATATTAATGTTTTTATATGAAAAAATAATTTAATTGGAGGAAGAGAAGGTAAAATATTGTTTTTTGTAAGATTTTAGATAAACTTAGAAAATTGTGTTGATAATCATGTTTTGGTTGAATTAGGAGTGGTTATAGGATTTGATAAAGTGGGAAATGTATTTTTTTGATGTAAGATGTGATATATGTTGAATAAGTGTTAATAATAATTGTAAATAATCAATTTTTTAGTAGGAGTTTTTGAATGTATAAGGGTACCTTAAGGGTTTGTATGTATCTCAAGTAGTAATTATTAGCTTTTATGAAGTTTATATGGTTCAACAATATTTCTTATGGGATAAAATTCATATTATGAAGAAAAAGACATACTTAAAATAATTACAACTTAGCAAAGCATAATCATTTTTCACATAGAACATATTTCATATATTAACTACTATACAAAACTTCATATCTAAAAAACTTAATAAATCTAAATTCAATATAATCTAAACATATCCCCAACAGACAATTTTAGCTATTAAATTCTTTAAACTTTCTAAATACATTATGAAACCAAGATATGCACAACCTACAAAGTCTACCAAGCTTTACAGTTATACAAACAGAGATCAAGATATTATAAAACAAAGTTTCAGAGCTGGAAATTATACTTTTTTAGCAAAAATTCCCAAAAAAATCACCCCATTTGGAGTTACAGCTGCCATTCGAGATCACAGTAAGAAAAATCTTATCTCTAAACCACGTTCAGTATCAGTAAAAAAATCTTCACATAATTATGAATGGATGCCAGATAGTTATAATCTAAAGCGAGATTTTATGAAAAGAGTAAGAGAAGATAATGTTAGAAAAAGAAAAACTATAAGCGCAAGAGATTTTATATGTAGTGGAACTCCTAATAAAAAAAGGGAAAGAGAATTAACTCCAAGATCATTTGTTAGTGTAAATACTTCGTTTAACTCAGCACGTGATCATGCTTCAAGATTGAAATGGATAAAAGACATGCAAATTAAACATGGGGATTTTAGAGTAGGAAAAAGCTTAGAAACTTATCAGAGTAAATCAACAGCTCAAGAGATTATTATAGCTTTGAAAAAGAAGATATCTTCTGATTGGGAGTTAACTGATTTTGATATTGGTCTTAATAATACAAGTTGTATTGAATTGAGGTTTTATATGAAAACAGTTGAAAGCTCGGAAGCTATGCATCATTATATGAATTTACTTATAAATAAAAATCAAGAGATGGGGAAGTTTTGTTTAAAAAGAGTCCCTAGTAATTGGGGAGTTAAAAACGGGAAGTTTTTGGTGTATATTATGGCACCTGCCTGGGTTAAAGTTCCAGGTAATAGTCTTAATAGGACATTGGAATTAAAAAAAGCTACATTAAGTCCTATAAGAAGTAAAGCAGGCAGTGTTAAAATCACCCCACGCTTTAGTACTAGAGAAAGTAGTATCTCTCACGTTAGGAATTATTATTAAACTATACGTAAATATGGAAATCTAAGTAATTTAAAATAACTATAAACGGATATAATGATTATTGAAAGTGGGCTTATTATTGGAGCTGTAGCTGGGTGGAAGACTATGTCATCACTTGGTAAATCAGAAGATACAAAATTTCACCTTTGGATTCTATTTGCTATATGTTTTTCAATGCTCTTATGCAAAACATACAATCACAATGAAGAAATCGCAAATTTCATCTTAGTACTTATGTGTTGTTCAGTGATTCCAGGATTTTATTTATGGGAAATTGGATGGAAGGAACTAATAATGCTCATATTCCTACATTGTATAGTACTAGGAGCAACAACAGGGTATGGAATTTATCAAAACAGTCTAAATATTGACCTTTATACCAAGTTACTTCAAATCCTAATCATTGTTTTACAATTCTTAAGTATGCTTATATGCCCATATTTTGTTGTGTATGGATATTCGAAAATCCCTGAACTTCTTTTATCCCCAGCTCTAAAGCATATTTTCAAACAAAACACCTTAGAAACTTCTAAAGAAAATATCCTCAGAGCTAAAAGCAACATTGCTTACAACTACGCTTGCCGTGGACTATCAACACCTAAATTTGAACAAGCAAATTTAAAAACTATACAAAAGCAACTTGACATTGTTGAAACCAAAATTTTCAAACTGTCCAAAAGGATTACATCAAATCGACTTGCTCAAGCTTCAATGATAACATCAGGGTGTTATTTAGTATCATCTGGATTTTGGATTTTTTCAACAATTTTAGGTATTTTCATAGAGCGTATTGTGATTTCAAATTGCGCATGGTCCTGTGGTTTTGAAGCTGAAAGCAAAATTGTAAGTCTTTTCTCAAACTTGTTCTTCATAATCCCTTTACTCATTAGTATTTTTATCCTTATATCAATGATCATAGGTTATATGTCTAATACAGCAAGATCCTGGAACGAAAACCCTAAAGAAATCCTCCTTGGTCTAATCTTCCTCACAGCATTAAATTCATTTTCAATCCAATCTCTCTTGACAATCTACTATCCAAAAACCTATAAAGAAGGTATCACATTAATAAATCTCTTCTTTTCAGTGGTATTAAGTTTTGGAAGCTTTCTGTTCTTTATTTACTGGAACTTCATGAAATGTAAAGACCATAAAACAACTTAAAATACTTTCTCAATACATAAAAAGAATTTATTTTACATTTATACAATTTTTTTCTATTGAATTATAATTATTAACTAAAGAAATTTAAAGGTGCATAACGTAGTCTGTTTATATTTTCAGAATCTCCTCCATATAAAAACTGTGTTATATTCATCACCATAAAATCAACTCCTTTACTTTGATATTGAGTTCCATAATTAGGTATAACAATATCTGCATATATTTTGCTCTATATATATTATACTGGTTTTATATACTTTTCAAAAGCAGGCTTGGTACATTTTAGATAATAATCAATAATAAACTCTAGACTCATATTGAAATTCTTAGTAAACTTACGAATTCTATTACCAACACGGACATCATCAGGACAATCAATGAATATTTTTAAGTCAAGTTTATTACGAATTTCTTCACGATTAAGGATAAATAAACCTTCTAATATGACAACACGTGTTGGATAAAGTTTAGTGGTTTTTTTTTTACGTTTGTGTTTAACAAGGTCGTATTGTGGGCTTTCAAAAGTACATTTTGAGTTTAAAGTGTTTAGACATGACTCAAGAAGTTCCCAGTTTATTGCTTCTGGGGTATCAAAATTGTCGCTTACTGTAAGGTTTGAATGATAAAAATCGAATTCGTTTATGACGCTTGCTGATAAGTCGAGGCTAAGTTTTAGTTTTTCGGTAACTAAGGATTTACCACTACAACTACCCCCACAAATACCGATTATAAAAGGTTGTTTGACTATCTGAAAAGAACTTTGAAGGGTAAATCCAGATGTCAAACCAAGACTTATTGGCATATTTGGGGATATAGTTGGCGAGTAAAAAGCATGGAAGACTGGACTGAATTGATCCATTTATTAAGTTAGATTGGTTCAATAAAAATGCTTGAATTATTTTTGGATAATTTGTATTGGGTGTTATTGATAGTGTGATTTAGATTTTTATTAGAGAAGTTTAGGATTTGGATTTTGGATTTTTTTGATATGGAAAATGTTTGTGTATCAATTTGTGATGATTTTTTTTTTTAAGGAAAATGCTTTTAGAGATAGGGTATGATATGTGAAGCTGATGCTTTTTTTTGACTTTGGAAGGTTATGTATGATTAAAATAATTAGTTTTAATATATGAAGTGGTGGAGATTAGATAATCAATATTAGTGTGTTTATAAGTCGAAGGAAATTATGAACTTATAGTTATATTAGATAATAAGTTTATAATTGTTACTGAAATTGTATTGGATAAATTAAGAGAAAATATAAGTGTTATTTATGGAATATATTATCATTTAATGTATAACCTAGTCTATAATGTCTGCATATTCCTGCTTCGAACAAGTTAGATTTATTAAAGAATGAGGAATATGAGTCTAGTTAGGATTAGTACAGCCTAATAATTTTGGGTTATGGTTTGTTTTTTGTCAATAATAAGAACAGCTAAAATTGTATTCTTAAAAGTTTTGTAATGAAACAGTGGCTTCTAAGTGCACTTAATCATGGGTTATTATCATGATATCTGCACAATTGCTTCCTTTTTTGCCTCCTGAGCCAAATGAAGAAAAAAATACTAACGTTACTAACTTTTTCAAGGATTAGTTCAAAAACTTAAGGTGAATTCAAAATATAATCATGACAAAGTAAATCACAGCATGCAGAGTATTCTCAAGCACATAAAAATCTAATCACTTTCTAAAATCATAAATTTAAATTAAATTTCACACTCTTAAATTTTCAAATTTCACCCAATTCGCTATATCTTACCCAAGCATCCACCCCAACCTATTTTCAAAAATCCTACCTAAATTTTGCCAAATTCAAAAATTCCTTTCTAAAACCCATCAAAAACATCAAACATCATGAAAAAATCCCATAATTTCCACACAAGCACCCATCCATTAATCCTTCTCAAAAATTATAATCAAATTCAACTCCTTATATTCCAACATGATCCATTCAAACTCCTATCAAAATTCATATTTTCATAATCATTAGCAGTTTCTAAAACTTAAATAAAAAAATACAATATGCGTTCAAAACAAAAGCCAGTTCACAACATATCCACAGCATCAGCTAATGTTCGTGTAGGTGAAATCAATACATCACTTCAAAGAATGAGTTTAAGCGATAAAACCGGTAGCCATACTTATACTTCTGACAAAGTTGTTGGCAATGGGACATTTGGTGTTGTATACCAAGCGACTATAGCTGAAACTGGTGAAAAAGTGGCAATTAAAAAAGTATTTCAAGATAAAAGATATAAAAACAGAGAGTATGAAATTATGAAGGAACTGATTCATCCGAATGTTGTTGGGCTTCGTCATGCTTTTTATACACCAGGTGAAAAACCGGATGAAGTATTTTTGAATTTAGTTATGGAGTATTTCCCGGATACTTTGTATAGGGTTGTGAAGAATTATGGAAGGATGAGGCAACCGATACCTTTGATTATAGCTAAGCTGTATAGTTATCAGATTATAAGATCGCTTGGGTATATTCATGCTATGGGGGTTTGTCATAGAGATATTAAACCACAGAATTTATTGGTTGACCCTGCAACTCATAGGTTGGTGCTTTGTGATTTTGGGTCTGCTAAGAGACTTGTGCGTGGGGAACCTAATGTTGCGTATATATGCTCAAGATATTATAGAGCACCTGAGTTGATATTTGGTGCAACAGACTATACTACTCTTATTGATATCTGGAGTGCAGGATGTGTTATTGCTGAAATGTTTATTTTCCAGCCGTTATTCCCAGGAGAAAGTGCTGTGGATCAATTGGTGGAAATCATCAAAATTTTAGGTACTCCAACCCGTGAGCAGATCTTTGAAATGAACCCAAATTATCATGAAGGCCGTTTCCCTGATATAAGACAGACTCCATGGAATAGAGTTTTTAAGAACAAAGCTCCACCTGAAGCTATAGACCTCCTGGCTTCTATGCTAGTCTATTCACCTACCAAAAGAGTAACTGCATACCAAGCATTACAACACCCATTCTTTGATGAACTTAGAGTCCAAGGCACTAGACTTCCTAATGGTGATCCTCTTCCTCCTCTCTTTAACTGGAGCGAGATTGAAATGAAAACCCACCCTGAACTTATACGGTCACTTACTCCTAGTTGGTTTAGTAATTAGGTAATATTATTCACCAAATATTTCATTAATCAGTTTTAAAATGCAGCATATTGCATCAAGTACTGTCACTTGGAAATCAGAAACAGAGTCCTCACTCAAAAAAAAGTTCGTGTTTATCCTACTCCCAGATGGTAAAATAAAAGGATACTGGAATATCTTAATGATCATAGCAATTTTGTATTCAATTATAGCTTCCCCATACCAAATGGCATTTATTGAAACCGAGATCTACGCTATCTACATCCTAGACCTTCTAATAGACGTGCTCTTTTTCATCGACATAATATTTTCCTGCTTTACCGGATACTACGATGAAAAAAACAATCTGGTCATAAGCAAAAAACTCATATTCTTCAATTATGCAAAATCATGGCTTCTATTCGATTTTTTAGCATGTTTTCCAATGCAACTTATATTTGAAAGTCAAGCCAAATACAACAGCTTGCTTCAAGTTACAAGGATGCAAAGATTATATCGTGTTTTACGTATAGCAAAAGTTCTCCGACTTATCAAGCTTTTAAAAAATAAAGAACAAAGAAAACACATCCACATAGTACTAAAAATCTCAATAGCTCTAGAAAGGTTAATATATTTTTTATTGATATTAGTATTTCTTATTCACATCCTAGCTTGTTTTTGGGTTTTTATAGGTAAAATGTATATTGACACTGCGATTAACTGGATATCTGAACATGAATTTCAAGATTACAATAGTATAGATTTGTATATAGTATCACTATATTGGTCTATAACAACTTTAGTCACAGTAGGTTATGGGGATATTTCAGCAACTAATATTCCTGAACGATGCTATTGTTTTATAGTTATGATAATTGGTATTATCCTTTATTCATATACTATAAGTTCTATAAGTAACATCATATCCGCAATGGATACTAGAAAAGCTATTTTAAATAAAAAACTAGATCTCCTTGCACATATAGCTAGAAAGTACAAAATAAACACAACTTTTCATACAAAACTCTCATTAGCTCTTGAATATGAACATAAAAATAATGATAAAGAACTTGAAGAAATCTTAAATGATCTCCCTTTATCTATAAAACATCGTTTGTTGAATATAATTTTTGAACAAAAAATCAGCAAAAATTTTTTCTTTGCCCAAAAAGCTTCAGGGTTTATTGCATGGGTAGTTTCACGTTTGAAGCCTTTGAAAATAAACAGAAGAGATTTTGTTTTTAAAGAAAACGAATTCGCCACGGATATGTATTTTATTATTAAAGGATGTGCTAGTATGATGATCAAAAGGGGGAATAGTTTTTATCCTTTTATAATATTATGTGAAAACTATTATTTTGGGGAAATTGATTTGCTTTTTTCAAATAATAAAACATATTTAAATACAGTTTATACTGAAGATGGTTGTGAATTACTTACATTAAGTCGTGAACATTTTGAAGAATTGCTTGGATATTTTGAAGATGAGGCTATAGAAATTTGTATTAAGGCTAGGGATAGGTTGGATAGAATTAATCAAAAACTTCAATTGGCTATTATTGAAGTTGAGACTAAGTTTCAGATTACAGCAATACCTAGTATACCAATGAATCAAGTTATGGATATATCAGAGATTAAAAGTAATGTGAGGAAAAGTATGGAAATGATGAATTCAATTGCTAGGAATACTTCTATGTATAAGAATTTAGTTGAGTTTAAAAACCCAGAAACTGCTCTTGCGGGGATGAAGAGGAAAATTAAAAATTTAAGTGTTNAGTTTAAAAACCCAGAAACTGCTCTTGCGGGGATGAAGAGGAAAATTAAAAATTTAAGTGTTTTTACGGAAAATATACATGGGATGAGCAATAAGCTTTTTGAAGCTGTCATTGCGAGAAAAAATGAAGAGGATTAATCCTAAACCTAAATAACACCAAAAAAAGATTTATCTTTAAAAAAGCACAACTCTAATAAGCCTTATATGACAACATTATCTATAATATAATAAACCATAATCTACATAGATTATTTTATCTTATATCATAAACCTCATAATCCATATATATTATTTTATCTCACATCATAAACCTATATCATTCTAACCTTTACCTCTTTCTAAAATAAATTCCACTCAAACCTAATCTTAATCACAATCTAAATCATAAAATTTTCAATAAAACATGGAAGGCTACGATAAGCTAAAATCTTTCAATACCAACCCTTTGAATAGTATCCACATTACATTCTCATCCTCATTTAACCATGAGATTCTTGAAGAATATATTAAATTCTTAAAGAAATCAAAGAACATTGAGCAACTTCATGACAACATAAGACTTGCATCTAGAAAACTTCTTATTCTTGATTCTTTTACAGATTGCAAAGTTGAAATCTATCCAGGTCCTCAAGTAAATACAGCAGAAGTAAAGTTTATTATGACAGAAAAAGATTTTTCAATATATCAATTTGAAGCTGATATGGACCCAACTCGAGTTTCATGTAGATATTTATTAAGAGGACTTATGAAAAGACCAAGCTTATCAGAGTTTAAACTAGGTATTGTGCCTTATTTAAATGATTTTGATGGAAGTTTTAGTTATATGGACAGGATCAGTTTGGTAAAAGACTTGAACCATGGGTTCAAGTTAGGGAAAAATATTAGGATGATAGATCTTAACGCATATCAAACCGTGTATTTCAATGAAGCCTTCTTGAAAACATGGGATGATAAGCATACATTTTCAGCTGGTTACCATTTAAGAAGTAATAAAATTGCTACAAAAACTCTATCATTGGATTTAATCAAAAACTGTATTTTACCTACAGACAAATATTTTATCGCATACAATTATCATAATCCAAATTTCTTAAACTACCCTTTAAGTGTAAAACTAAGAACTGAAATCGGTAAAAGTCAGGGTTCATTTACTAAAACTCATCTTTCTCTTGCTTACAAGTATAATCTCTTCTCAGATTACTTTTGGGTAAATAAAGCTAAATTAGGCTATCTTCATACTTTTGATAATAAGAAACCATGTATTAGTGATGCATTTAGGTATCATAATGTGAAAGGATTTAAATATTTAGGCGCTAGACAACATGGACGCGATTCTAATCCAGAAAATTCAGTTATGGTTGATAATTTAGGAACTCAGAAAAAACTATATTTTGAAACCATTGCCCTTAAAAATTCTTTCCCGTTGTTTACACGCCTTAAACTCACCCCTTATGTTTATGGATCTTCTGCTTATGTATTAGAAAAAAATTCTTGGAGAGATAATATACGATGTGCGGTTGGTTTTGGGATGAAATGGCAACTTCCGTTTGGGTCTTTGGACTTTTCTTATGCTTCTAGAGTTTGGAGACAGCCAGGAGATATCCCAGCAGAGTTCCAAGTGTTTTTCACAAAAGGGGATTAGCTAATTAATATTAAAATTGGATAGCTTCATCTTAAATGATATACCAAATTTTGTATTGAAATTTCGTAAAACATAATTATTTAATTTATTTATCTAGCATAACTTCATAATAAAAACTTAATTACTTCGATATATCATTGAAAATCCCTTTAGTATCTTTTCCACAAACATAGCATTTCGGGGTTTTCGCATACTGTCCAATACTACACTTATAGCAAAACTCATGTTTACATTGCGTAACCACTTCCACAACCCCTTTACAAATCCCACAACTTTTTTTCTCCTCTTCTTCCTCCTTTTCTTCCTCCTGCCCCTGTTCAATTTTCTCCATTTTCTCTATATTCTCCATTCTCTCAATTGCCTTCATCCTCTTCTCTTCCTGTTCTTTTTCCCATTCTTTTTCTAATTCCCAGCCAGTTTTAAACTCAGATCTATCATGAACAAAAATACATGAATCTCCATATCCACAATACCCACCAATTCTCCAATCTTTACATAATCCATAAGCATAATCAAATCTACAAGTTGTCCTAACATGAGATGGTGCTTTAACAGGTCCAAGTGATCCTGTATATTTAGAAGCATAAATACTAGCATCAGATTTTTCTGCATACAAAGCATAACCTTTTTGTCCTCGATAAACTGAACTATCTAATTCCCCAGCTTTGATTTTATTTGATATTTCCTTTTGTTTCAATGCATCATTTATTGTCGAACTCTCAGGGTCTATATTTTCTAATATCGCTCCACCATCAGAATAAGTTTTCAACCCTTTATCATCAGTATATGTAAAAAGTATAGTTTCAGTCTCAGAACGCTTAGGCTTTTTTTGAAGATTCGGTTCAGATTCTGTTTCTTCAACCTGAGGTATGACAATTTGACTTTTTTTCTTACGTTTTGAGAACATTTCTTAGGTAATTATAACTTGATTAATAAATGGACCTTAAAAAAATCCCAGCAAAATATCTGTTTCAGTCGCCTTCAGTGCAAAAAGGACTCGAGCCTGAAATCAAAAGAAACGATTTCACGTTTGAGAAAAAGCTCGGGGAAGGAGCTTTTGGTGAGGTGTGGAAAGTTGTGCATAAGACTTCGAAAAAAGTATATGCAATGAAGCAGGTCTTAAAAGAAAAAGTTTCAAGAATGCTTCCTCAGTTCAAACGTGAAGTTTATATCATGTACAACTTGAATCATCCACATATTATTAAGCTTCTTAACCATTTTGAGGATGAAAAGTACTTTTATTTGCTTATGGAATTTGCTGATGGGGGGAATTTGTATCATAGACTTCATAGGCAAAGACAGTTTATTGAAGTTGAAGCTGCGCAGTTTTTTAGAGAAGTAGTCTTAGCTGTGGAATATTTACATTCACATAGCCCAGCGATAATACATAGGGATATTAAGCCTGAAAATATTTTATTGGACTCTGAAGGACGAGCTAAGTTAACAGATTTCGGATGGTCTAATTATGAAAGTAAAGAAGATGAGGCACCTAGGAAGACAGTTTGTGGGACTTTGGAATATTTGCCACCAGAAATGATTGAGGAAAAAGGCCATGATACAAATGTTGATATTTGGTGTCTTGGAGTTTTATTATATGAAATGCTTGTTGGGTTTACACCTTTTAAGTCACAGACTAAAAAGAACATGCTTACGAATATATCGAAAAATAAACCTAAGTTCCCACTTAGCTTTCCTCCTTTGGCAAAAGAACTGATTATTAAGATGTTGGCGAAGAGTTCAAATGAGAGAATAAGAATTACGGATGTTAAGGAAGATAGGTGGTTAAAAGAACTAACACCGATTAAAGAAACTGTTTCACAAAATTATTCGCAAATACCTTTGCCTAATTATCATGATAGCATACCTTTAGATTTCAAATCATATGAAGTTGTGGGTCGTAATATTGAACCTCAAGAAGTAGAAGACTCATGCTCAGATGATGATTTCGAGCTATCGTCTGATGAAAGTTCAACTGAAGGAAGTGATAAATTAAGCATGGTTTTTCTTGAGGATCTAGCTTGCAAAAATAATATAAGGGTCATGCAAAGTGTTATAAATAACAATCAAAATACTTTGATTAAATCCAAGACAATTATTAATGATACTGATGTGCAAGGAAAAGAACTGATTTCAGCTCTAAACATATTAGAAAGCAAAGTTCAAACAAAAAAACGTGAACTTACATTATTATCCAATAACGAAAAAGAACTTCAAGCTCATATTTCAGATTTAGAAATTCAGTTATCTGCCTACGTAGCTCCATCATTAGTTGAAGACATGACAAATAGTATTCATCAACTAAAAAAAGAGCTCTCTGATAAAGTCCTTGAATTAAATGTTTTACAGAAAAAAAAAGATACCAATCAAAAAGAGTACTCAGATAGAATCCTAACTAACAATTCTAAAGAAAACGATTTACATAAATTCCAAGAACAACTTTTAGAATTAAAAAACTCAGTAACACAGATAAAACGTGAAGGGTCTTCACAAAGCTTTGAAATATCTATTCAAGCTGATATAATGCAAAGTAAAAAAATGAACAGTGAGCAATTCAGTAAAGTTTTAAGTGAAGAAGAACTTGAAATTGCTAAAGAAATAAAAACTATCGTCACCCAAATCAAAGCTTTCCGTTCAGTAGATGAAGATAATTTAACTGAAAGAATCAGTCATATTGAAGAACAAATAACTCAAAGAAAACAGGATCTTGTTGAAATAAAACTTAATTTTGATGGAAGAAGACAAAACACTATTCAAGATGGGAAAAGAAAAAAAGATGATATTCTTTTAGGAAATAAACGCAGTTTAGAGTCTATGAGTAAAGAAATGAAATCTTTGACAGTTAATGAAAAAGATAAAGTGAGAGAACAATTAAGAAAGGCTCGTGAACAAGAACATTTATATACAATTCATGAAAATGAACTTCAGCATAGTAAACAGATTTTCAAGGTAAAAAATATTTAGAAATTGAAGGAAAATAAAGAAATTATGTTGAATAAACTACAGAATGCGAAAATGTTTAAGATTAAAATCAAGAATAAGATTAAGGATAATATGCAAATATTGGAAGATGAGGCTGATAGGTTGAATGAAATGAAAGTGAAGTTTTATTGCATGCAAGAAGGGATTGATATGGATTAATTAATTAGAGAATAATAGGGTTAGGTTTTACTTTGAAATATGCTTTAAAGTAATTAAAAGCAATTTTATTTATTGAATAGTTTGCTAAGTATATTATTTTGTTTTCATCTTAGAAAAATATTAAATTAAATATAACACACAAATTATCAAATGATAAGATGAAACTTGGAAATGCTGTAGGAATAAAGTGCTATAAAAAATTGAAAAGTATAATAAAAGTATCACAATAAAATTAAACTTTTTTGAATGGAAGTTTGATTGTTGAATTTTATAAGATTGCAATTTTAATATCGGTAATTTCTGTATAATTATATTTTTTTATACTTATCGTATTTGCAAGGTTTATTAAGAAATATTCAAGCTTGCCTAATATTTTAACTAAAATTTTACATTTTATCTACTATAAAACCATATGTGTAATTAAGTTTTTGTGCTACTTATATTAGTTAATGATTATTATCTATTAAAGGACTTCTAATCTTTTAATTATTCTAATCAGTCATCCAAATTTTTAATATCTTTACTTCATTACTGCTTGTTGCATAATAAAAAAACTTACCATTTTTACTAACTTCTAAGCAGTTTACCATTCCATTTTCAGTAATTTTTAGTTTTTCATCTATGTCAGTACAAGACCAAAATTTAATATTTTTATCATGTGATGAACTTACAAGATAATTGCCTATAAAAGCTAATGCAGTTATTTCATTTTTATGTGCTCTAATTACTCTGATAGCATGGCCAGAATCATTTGACCATATAATGATTTTTTTATCAACAGATGAAGAAATTATATAAGGAACTGAAACTAAAATACAAGTGATACTGTTTTTATGCTTACTAAATGTCTGAACGAGCTCAAAAGTAGCTAATGACCACTTTTTAATTGTTGTATCATAAGAGCCACTAAACAGTGAAATATTATCATTCGATAAAGCAAGACAACTTATAGAATTCTCATGACCTTCAAAAGCCATAAGCACTGAAAAAGTAGTAAAATCCAATAGAAAAATCTTATTATCCTGACTACCTATAATAATTGCTTCATTAGTAGCTTCTATAACTGAAATTTCTGTATCAGTAACTTTCTCAAACAGTACCTTAGACATACTCTCTATATCAAAAAAAAACAACATTCCATCACTTCCTCCATACAATAAAAATTTATTCCCTGGTAATGCTTTCATAACATTACATTCATTAGATCTTATTTTTTTTACAAGATGTACATCATTGAATTTTGGATAATACATTTTTATTTTCCCTGCAAAAGTAGACACAAATATATATTTATTTCCCATTTCAACAATTTTTACTATTTTATTTTTATTTTTCTTAGGATATTGAATAGAAAATTTTATACGATAAGGATCTTTGTTAAGAGATCTAGAAATTGCACATTCATCACAATATTTTGTATTTTCTTCGATATAATACTCAACATTTTCTTTGCAAGCATTGCATTTAGAACATTTCATTATTTTAATAAAGTGATCTTCGCAGTAATATTTTTGTATGTAAATCAGATTTCTTATATCAATTTTTCCACATATACAACACTTTTTGTTCATAAGAGCATAAAAACAGTTATGGCATGCAAATATATCGTTCATACAATTTCGTAAACAGGTCGTATCAGTATTTTTATCACATATCATACAATTTATGTCTATGTAAGCAGTAAATTCTTTAGGTAGAACTGAAGGATCAAGTTTGCTTATTAGTTTTTTAAATGCATATATACGCTGAATAGATGGAGTGTAATTGAATTTTTCAGATATAAAGTATTTTAGTGCTTCTAAGCTGAAAGTTTCAGAATTAAAAGTTTCGCAGTCTTGATCAATGTTCTTTACTTTGATTGTAAATCCACTTTGAATTTGAATTAGGTTAATATTTTTTGTAATATTAATATTTATATCTTGGCTATAGCTTGAGGTTAAATTTCCACTTATGGCATTCTTATGATTAGAAAATTCTTTATTAATATCAATGTAATTTTTCTCTTTATCTTTTATATTTCTTCTTGAGTCCAAATTTATGCATGATGATAAGTTTTGTATCGATAAGTTTAAGATTCTAGTTGTGTCTGAAAACTGTTTTATTTTTTGATCAAGTTCATTAATTTTTTTTGGGAAAATATCCTTAATAATCTTAAATGGAGGTGGTGGTGAGTCATAGTTTAAATAATTTTCAAATTCACTAATGGTTAGGAAAATATTAGAATTGTTTTCAATGTTATAATATTTTATCAAATAGCTAGTTACAAGTAATTCATGATTGTATGATAAGCATTGCTTTTCTATCGGGAACCCTTTAGATATTGATATTTCAATTTTTATATCTTCAATAGTTCCTGATTCCATTACATGTACTATAAATGGTTCTCCTTGAGTCATGAATATATTTAAGGATATTTTTTTGATGACTAAGAGTTCTATTTCTAAATTTTTGTTAAGGGAATTTATATAAGCTTCATCAACTAATTCATTGTTTGAAACAAACAGTTTTATATATTCTTGTGAGATTTCTATTTTTTCAGAAATCAGTTTTTTCAAATCGCCTACAGTTTTATTGCTATTGAAATTGAAAATATAAGTTTTATTTTTTTCTCTATCAAAAACTTTTATTCCCTCTGCGCTGTGCACTTCAATTAGATTCTTACCCTTAACTTTATAGTCAATAAGCCTTAATGCGGGATTTAAAAATGTACCATCGTATTCTAAAATGATATTTGAAATTTTTAGATTTGTTTTAATATGCTCAATCAATTTTTCAATTCTATGAAATAAACCAATATGCACTAAATATATATCTTTATTAAAAACCCGAATATTCATTTTAGTCCTAAGTTCATTTTCAAGCAGATATTTTATAGCTTCCTGTGTAGGGTTGCATAAATTATCATAAAGAATCAAAGTGGAATTTTCTTCTATAAAAATACCTTTTAAAAAAAAATTGCTCATTTCAATAATTTTATTTCTGAAAATTAGCTTAAATTCGCTTCGGGAGATTTCAAATTTATCTTCAATTAAATGTATTAAAGTTTTTACAGTATCATCATGTCCTATGCTAAAATAATGTTTTTCAAAATTAAATCTTTGAACACTGATAGTTAATTTTACTTTAGATAATGATCTATAAATGCTAAAAGTATCACCATCATTTATAGAATAATACTTATATGCTCTTTTAGTGCTAAACATTGTAATTTCATTATTGACAAATGCACAATTAGATATATAATGAATTTCTTTTAGTCTATTTTTTAGATCTTGAATAGTTTCATTGCCTTTATATTGAATCTCAAATAATCTATCAGTATAGGTTTCTTGCATATAAACAGATCCTAATCTTAGATATAATCTGCATCCATCTTTAATATTATAATCTTGGATGCATTTTTCATTTTCTAACAAAACAAAGTCATAATCTAAAAGCATATCTTTAGCTTTGAGTTCAAAATATTTTTTAAGTTTTTTTTTTAGTTCCTTAATCTGTATGAATTCTTCAATGTTTTCTATTAATCTGCAGCCAAACTTAGGGCTATTAACCTCTAAAGAAATATAACTAAATTGATGAAGAAGGACAATATTTTCGCTAGGATATATCATTTGAACATAAAGTGGAAGATATGGCATAATAAGAACTTCATGTTCTTTAGTAAACTCAGACAAGTTTTCTATCAAAATATGTGGGTGTGGTTTTTTCGGATTAAGACATATCTGCATAACAATTCCCCCATCTGCAAATTTTTTCGCAACTTGTTTATCCCTAGAAGTACTTATAAAACCAGGTAAAAATAACGGAACTTTATGTTGATAAGCCGCTTCAAAATTTATATAATCTTTAGATTTAATTCCTCTATATAAATATTTTTCTTTACAATAATACTCACGACTTTCTCCATAAAGGTCAATTTCCCTAATACAAAAAGCACTAGAAAATAGAACTCTATGAAGTTGATTTGTCTTATAAGCTTTATTAAACTCATGATACATTAAATCAGTTGAATATAAATATATAATCGAATCCATTAAATCATTTTCCTTGTCATTAATTAAGGATCTTATATTATCTTTGTAATCCATATTCAAACATGTAATTTCATCTGTAATATTTTGTCTGTTAAGGTGAAAATTCGCATCAATAAACTTTTGTATTATATTTTTAAAGTGCCAATAACTTTTTTGATCTAATTCTGTATGATCGAATCTATCTCTTGTTGAAACCGCATATCTCATAGCTTTTTTTAATATTCTATTAAAATTATTATGCACAAGTACTACTTTTGGGAAATTTCTAGCCCATTTTTTGTGACCTTCTACATCAAAACAAAAAATAAGAGCTGCTTTGATGTAATCATTATTGAATGATTTTAGAATTTCTTCACCTGATGATCCTGAAGTTAAAAGAATGTTTTTATTGTTTCTAAAGTATTCAATATATGTTTTAGCTTCGTTTAGTTCGCTAAATCTTTTGATATAATAGCCTGATGGTATTGTTTCAAAGTAGTTAGTGTTTTCTTCGTTGAAAGCATTTCTATCATACCAAATTATGTTGACTGCGTCCCCTGCAAGTGTAGTTCCTCCTTTTAGTCCTTTAAGAAATGTTAGGGTGTTGCTTTTTAAGTCAAGTTTAATAGATTTTTTAAAGACATTGATTGGTAGCATCTTTAAGGATACTAGTACATGCGAATTAAAACCATATGCTTTCAAGCTTATTAGCCTTGAGTCTAAAGCTTTGAACACACAATGTGATAATATTGATTCTTGGAATTGTAATTCTAAAGTTCCTAAGAATGGAAACTCGATTTCAAATAATTCCATATATTTATAGACATTTGAGTTTTGAATTTCTTAATTATTACTCTGCTTATTTTCCACACTCAAAAACAAAATTTTCTTATAAACAAAACATCAACTTGAAAATCTATAAAAAAATACCCTATCATAACCAAATATATCAAAATAAATTTCCAATTAAAAAAAAATCATCCATCCCAATATTTTCCCCAAAGCGAAATCCAATTAAAAATCCACTCGTATCTCTAAAATAAAATCTTCATAAATTTGAAATGCATTATTTTATTAAATCTAATTACTAAATCCTCAATCATCAGCAAACAAGAATCTTTTTGATGAAACTGTGTTATAAGTTGGCGTAGCACTAGTCTTAACTAAACTTTTAACAGAAAATTTCTCAAGATTGCTTTTCCTAAGATTTTCCTCATAGTTAACTTCTTTTTCCATAGTCCTCCTCATATTCTTCATAATCCTTGAACTCTTACTACAATTAAGCATAGCTTCTTCACCCCTTAAAGTTGCGATTTTATTTTTAATCTGATCAATAATCATCATTTCTTTATTTTTTTCTTCAATATCCATAATTTCCATAAAAGTATTTTCATGTACTTTCAATTCAGATAATAAATTCGACATTTCCTTAGTTCTATTTGGTGTCAATATCAAAGCTGGTGGTGGTGCTTCTTCCACATTTAATTCCTGTACATTAAACTTCTTCACTAGTTTCCGATTATCCACAACATTATATTTATTTGTCGTATCCATAACAGTCTGTTCCCACATTTTCCTAGTTTTTTCCAGCTCATTTTTTTCATTCTTAAGCTCTTTTTCCTTTTGTTCTAAAATCCTTTCTTTTTCCCTCAATCCTTCTTCAAGCTTCGCAACTTTTTCATGTTTTTTTTTATAACTGTTTGTCAGAAAATCTAACTCCACCAATTTATCTTCGAAATTCTTCCTTTCTTGTTCAAGTCTATAGTTTTTTTTTAAATTCAACACAACATTCTTTTTCCCATAATCCCCAGACCTAAGTTCTCTATTTTCTTTTTCAAGTTTTAGTATATAGTTTTCAATATCATCATTTCCTGGTTTTACTTTTGACTGGGTTCTTGTATTTTCTGCCCAAAAATCTTCAACAAGCATCTGTGTACGATCTAGTTGTTGTAAGACTTGTTCTAATTTTTCTTCAATTCCTTCAGGAAGTTTGATTTCTGCACTGATTTCACCGTCTTGGTCTAACCACTCGAAATTGCCATATGAACCTGTGTATGAATTTAAATGGCTTATCATTGAAGCATTTCGTGGGTGGTAGCCGGAGACTTCGATTTCTTGCATTGTACTTTGGAGAGCACTGTTAATACGGTCTAATCGCTGTTCAAGACTTTCTTCTTTAGTATTCGGTGACAGATAATCCATTACTATTTAAAATTATGAAAAAAACTGAATTGGCTGTATGGGTTTGAGTGAATGGTTTAGATGGATGATTTGGTGGAACTGGCTATGAAGATTGATTAAATTGTGATAAGGAATTTTATGGAAGGGTAAGATTTTAATAAGAAAACTAGTAAGGCTAGATGGATAGTAAAAATTAGTTGTGTATTTTTGTAAGATTTAATGGTTTATTTGAGTGGATAAGAGAAAAAGTTCACTTGGAAAATCTATAAATTTAAAGATATAAAATTTTATAACGTTATAAAAGTTACGAGTAGGGATTTTAGGATAAAATTGGGTTGAAGAAATTTACTTTTATTAATGTACATTAGAAAATACTCAACAGTTTTTAAAAACTATCTCAACCTACTTAAAATATTATCAAAAAACATGATATCCTATAAAAAAAAATGCCTAACCCATTTATTCTCTAAAAACAACCCTAATCCTCTAAAAATCCTCATTCCATAATAAATTAAATCTACATAAAACCATCTACAACTCTTCTATTCCAACATCTAACCCTTTCTTTCTCATGACGAATCCTTGGCTAATAAATGGCATTATCTCGACTATCAACAATCCACTACGGAGCCATAGTGGGAAGTTCCACGCACAAGCCATGGGATGTTGGCTATGCCCCCAGAAAAACTGTCGCTGAAAGTTTAGTAGTCCACCTCAGCGATCCAAAATCCAAAGAAGAACTACTAATTCTCGGTACATCAAACATTTCAACTTCAAATGCTTACAGAAACTTAGAACTTGCTGAAAAATTCGCCCCATCTTCCATCCTTCTCCAAGCTTCTCCAACTTTTGGTAAGTTTTGCTTTGGTCAATGGCATTCAAGTGAAGAGTTCCAAAACAGTCTGATGAAAAATGGATACTATTGGGATTATATTAAACGTACTCATGAAGGTACAGGAATCAAGGCTGCTTTATTTGAAACTCGTAAAGGAATACTTAATTTCTGGGTCAATACAGTTATGAGGACACCTAAAGATATATGGCGTTTATTTGTCCCTGGGCTTGATACAAAAATGGTGTTTGACCTATCAAATAAACTCAAAGCTGATGTTCATTATGCAGGTGAAGATTTTAATTGTTCAGCAATGGAAATGCTTTATAGAGAATCTCGTATGGATACAATATATCCTTATTTGAAATATTACTTTGGGCTTAATGAAGGTTGGGAACAAGAAGCTAGAAACTGGCAAGTGTTATTCAGAAGTCATTCAACAAAAGCTTTAGCTGAAGGGTATTTTAACCAAGACAACGTAACTTGGCTTGTGAGATTTGCTGAAAAAATGATTCCTCATCAGAAAAAAGTGATTATTGATAAGAAAAATGAGGATATTTTCTGGAGTATTGAAAAGAATATGAAAGGAAATAAAAAACTAGTCCTTGTTAACCAGTGGCATATGGATGGAGTTCAAAGTCTTTGGAGGAAATATCATGGACTTGAAGCACCTAAGAAACCTATGATGAGCACTCATGACTTGCCATTAGAAGAAGTCCAAGCTTGGATGCGCGGCAAGGATTATGACAGAAATGTCATTGAAAAGAGAACCGGAGTACCAATGGCTATGCCGAACTCAAGAGAAAATACTTCTTATTGGGATGAAAATAGAAGCCATTATGCTTAATAGCCTAATATTATTTTAGGTTATAATATTCAAACTCATTTTATAGTCATTTTTCCCAAGGAAATCTTTAATGTATTGTATTACATTTGAAGATTCTAAATCATGGCTACCTTCAATAGGCACAAAAAGTTTGTTTGGGTTTCTTAAGACTTCATAGTATTCTTTTATAAATTTCATCCCTGTTACTGTATCTGATTTACCATGCATGAACATAATCGGACATTGTATTTTTTTTAAAACTTCACTTGTTGGGTAGAATTCTCTAGGGAATGATAATTTAAATGAATAATTTGTTCTTAGAGAATATGTTAAAGAACTTTGCATTATTAGACCTGCTATGTCTGGATATCTCTCTGAGAGAAATAACCCTACACCTGCACCTATACATTTACCGTATAAGATGATTTTTCGCTTTGAAAGACGAAGAGTATCGGTGAAAAACCAAAGAATAGCTTCACAATCAGAATATATACAGCTTTCGTTTATGTATTCAGAAGTGTCAGTGTTGGCAAAGTATTCGAAAACTAAGACGTTGACGAGATCTAGTGGGATGAGGGTTTTTTCGACCCAGTCACAAGCGGATTTGAAATCTTCTGAAGCGCTGTGGCAATAGAGGATGGTGAACTCTTTACTTAAGTTGTAGAATTTTACGGGAATACTATAACCTTCTTTGGTCCTTATGTAGATACTTGTGTTTGAGCCGGGGACTTTTATTGGGTAATTTTCACCTTTGGAACAGTTGCAGCCCATTAAACTATTATCCTCATAAAAAAAGGTGTAAGCATACAATAAACTATATTTTCTATTATAATTATCCTATTAATAAAGTATAAATTAATAATTTACTCCTTATTTAGCTCGAGGATAAATAATAAAAAGCAGCATTGCCACATATAAAAGATCCTAATAAGTGAACATAATTGAATCGAGACTTAGTCAGCCCACAACAAAATCTAGACAAAAATCCAGGCCCTTTTTGTTTCCTCTCCACTTTTGATGCTTCTAGAATCATCTCCTGAATATTTTCTTCCTTCTTCTCTTCCACAATAGCAGGTATTTTCTCATTAACCACATCTTGTATATCTGTAAATCTAGCAAAAAGTTTATATTCATGAACTCCACCACTTTTCCAATCAATTTCACCAATATCTTCAACCCTCACCGCTTGTAATAGAAACTTATGAAACTTCTCTAAAGAAACGATTGAAATCTTAAATCTTATTTTAACTCGTATTTCTTGTTCACCTAATATGATTTCACTACTAGGATTAATTTCGAAAAACTCAGGGGATGACGTTCTGACTTTATAAGCTGTAGAAATACTAGCGTTGTTTCTAATAGTCAAAAATGTTTCACTATGGGTTTTACTTTTGTCTATGATAAATTTGAGGTTCTCTGGAGGGTCAAGTTCAATTAGTGGAGATTTTGAACTAAAAAGGTCCATATTTTACCTCTTATGTATTATGCTAATTAGATTGTGATACTTAATTTGATATTATAATTAGTATTTACATATGTATTATGCAAGTAATTATATAAATTTTAGATAATAATTGTAATATATATTCTATTTATAATCTGTATGTATTATATTTTATTTAAAAAAGTTTTATTATTTTTGGAGTATTTATATGTAGTATATGCTATATTTAATATTGATAATAGATAATAAACTTGTTGGAATATGAGTTATATGATATTTATGCACTATTAGTATTTAAATAAATTTTGCATATGATGATTAAAAATTAAGTAGTGTGTAGTTTAAAATTTTACTTTCAAGCAAATCAGTAAGGATGCTTGATTTTTCTATGTTTTTTAGACACTGAGAATTTTTACTATTTTACAGAGTTTTGGATTAGAGATAGCTTAGCCTGATTGAATCTTCCTGTATAGTATTTTCTCTTTTGTTTATAAAAACTTTAGATAGGGATTTATCTTTCGGAGTAGCTGATCTCATATTTAATACAAAAAAATTTAAATTTTTGATTTAATTGCTTAATATTAAGATGTAATTTATTACAGGATGCAAATAAGACTATAACATTATTTAAATTTGTGAGGATTTCACTATCTAAGACACACTTATAATGTTTGGGTTTAATTTGGTATAAGAAAAAAACAATTTAGTTCATATCATATATATTAAGTTTAAATTATTCTTAAATGGCCAAAAGTAAATAATAAATGTCAAGTGATGAAAGCATGAGTGAAGGCGAAATGGATGCTGGTGGTGTTGATGAAGGGGCCAACATTCGTGTAGTTCAAAGCTCAATGCATGCTTCTATTATGCAGAATTCTTTATTTAAAGTTGTGGAAAATAAGAAGGAAAGTGATAAAGATAGTGATAGTGAAGAAGCTCAAGGAGAACCTCAAAAAGAAGAAAGTAAGCAAGAAGAAGTAAAAGAGGAAGTTAAAGAAGAAGTTAAAGAAGAAGTTAAAGAGGAAGTGAAGGAAGTTAAAGTAGAGGAAAAAGTTGTTGAAGTACCAAGCAAGCCTGAGCCAGAAATAGTAAAAAGTCCTGAGCCTATTATTAAGGAAGTTCCACATGAAGAGAAAGTAGAGCAGGTAGTGGTTGAAAAAGAAATTAAGAGTCAAGCTAAGGTTGAAACTAAAAGTAAAATTGTTGATGCACATTTACAGGAAATATTCAACGAAAAGAAAAAGCCAAAAGCAACAAAAATAGACATTGAAAAACGATTCTATGAATACAAAAGCAAAGTGCAGAAAAAAGTGGAAGAACTGCAAAAAGAAAAAGAGTCAAAAGAACTTGACGGCTGCACATTCCAACCGAAAACCCTAGCGAAAACCGAAGACAAAAAATTTTCTCACTTTCTCAGCCACATGGAAGCAGTCGACAAAGCTAAAAAAGACAACTACGACCGAAGAATCTCTGAAAAAGAAGCTGAAACTGACCCAAAAAAGAACCCATTCAAGCCAACTCTCTCTACAGGTACCAAAAAACTAATCTCAAAACACAAAAGTACCGAAGATATCCACCAAAAGCTCTTCAAAGAACACACAGAACTTAAAAAACGCAAAGAAGAAGACTCACAAGCAATCCTCGATAGTATGTGTTCCTTTAAACCAACAGTAAACAAAAAATCCGCTGAACTTAAAAGAGAAGGGCAAATAAATCAACGACTTTATGAAGAATCTCAGAAAAAAAAATCAGTTCCCGAGCCTTTAGTCATAGAAAACTCATCTGAAAAACTTATAAGCGACGAGTCAAAAAATATTATAAGAGAAAAATTCCTCAAAGAAATAACTGAATTACTTCCACCTGTAGAACAAGAAAATGAAGAAATTATATCATATACTGATTTTACGAATTTATTAGAAAAAATTGAATTTATTCATATAGATAAAGAGTTTCCTAAGTATAATCAAGAAAGGGAACTATGTAAAAAAGCTTGGATTTATACTGGGGGAATGGATAATAATAAAGTCCCTCCTATAAAAGTTAAAGAACTATTCTTAGGAATAATGAATCTTACTCAACCTTTAACACCTATTTCTATTAAAATGCATTTAGAATTCAAAGATATGTCAGATAATAAGAAATCTCAAAGGAAAGAAAGAATAAAAGCGTATCAAGAAAAACCTTGCGCTTTTACACCTACAATAAACTCTGTTTCTGAAGAAATTTTCAAAAACGTCAAAGCAAAAAGAATGATTGCTTATAATGAAGTCAAACCTGAAAAAGTTCTTAAACTTATAGAAATAGAAGCTAAAGAAAACTTGGATAAAAAAAGAAAGGAAAAAAATGCTAAACTACCTCAAGACTGTACTTTTAAACCAATGACTAAAAGAGGACCTGTTCTTACTGAAGATGGGTTTAGTGAATCAGTAAGTTTAGCATCAGATTATTTGAAAATGCAATCAGAAGCATCTTTACATAGAGCTGAAATCCTATACAATTTTTCTAAACTTGAACAAGAACGAAGAGAAACATTAGCAAGGACAATTGATGATGCTGATATTGAGAAAAATATGTCTGAGTGCACTTTCACACCTAATTTAGAAAAAAATTTATTGAAAAAAGCGACTACACCTGTTAATAAAACTGCGAAAACAGTTATGAAAAAGGTGAGGATAGAGAAAAAGAGTTTAAATGCAAGCCCAGCTAATAAGAAACCAATGATGCTAAAAAAGAATTATGATGAAAATCAAGATTATCTTAGCGAAACTGTTAGAAGATTGTTGAGAATGGATACTTTAAAGTCTTATTATGGAGATAGTGGTGATGAGAAGCAAGAAAGTTAGTTATTTACTAATAAAGGTTAAATTTAGGTTTTTCTTCCTTAGCTTTTGTTGTAAAGCTAGTTTCATAGGACTTGCTTCTAAGAGGAAATCTGAAGAAAGGCTCTCTATTAGCATAGGGGGGTTTAATTGAAGATGTATTTTAGGAGATAAAGATACCCTTGGTAAATTAATATTTTCACTTGTAAATGATTCATCAATATTCATATCTAAGAAACTTTCAGTCCTGCTAAAAGTTTGGGCGTGTTGAATGCTTGAATTTGTGTTAACAGTACTTAAATCTCCACTAGAAACATAAGAAGGTCGCATATTTTCCCCCCACCCATCACTAACTCTTCCAACATAAAGATTATCGAACTCAATAAATCTATCTCCTTCACAAGGTTTCCAGGTATCTTCACTAAAAGCTTCAATTTCAATAGGCATTGAAGTAAACTCATCAGCAAAATTCGACCTTGACATACTTGGGACAAAAGGTGGGCTTGCTTTTTTATGTAAAAGTCTTTTCCAATGTATAGTTGAAAGCCAAATATGGTCTTTAATATCAGCAAAATTCTTGCTTCCAATACGATTTTTTTCGTTTTTATCTAATAGTCTGCTTATAAGATCCACAGCATCTTCACTCATATATTTTGGAAAACTGAGTTCCTCATGCTGTATTTTCCAGAACATCTTCTCAATGCTCTCATCATAAAATGGTGGAGACCCAGTTAATAATTCGAATAATAAAGACCCCAAACCATAATAATCAATTTCTTTCCCATGACCATTACGACTCAGCATTTCAGGGCTCATGTACTCAGCAGAACCACAATAAGTGTATCTTTTTTCATCTGATCTTATGATTTCTCTAGCTAAACCAAAATCAGAGAGTTTTATATGCCCATCAGAAGCAAGGAGGATATTCTCAGGCTTTAAATCTCGAAACAAAACTTTGTTTTCATGTAAATACTCTAATGCCAAAACTACTTCAGCAAAATAAAACCTAGCTTGGTCTTCAGTAAACCTGCCTAAATTTCCAAGGTGGTAAAAAAGTTCACCACCAGGACAGAATTCAAGAATAAAATGTAAATAATCAATCTAAATAAAAATTACTGTTTGAAAACATGAATGTAATTGTATTACAAAAGGATGTGAAACTTTTGATAATATTTTATGCTCTGAAAGCACATGACAGATTTTTTTCTGTTTTAAAATATTAGCTTTTGATACTGTTTTACAAGCATATAGCCTGCCAGTATTTTTTTGACGGACTAGCGTAACTTGAGAAAATCCACCTTTTCCTATGACTTTGATAGGATGGTAACTTTGGATTTCAATTTCTGACTCAATTTTTTCAAAAAAAACTGGACTCAAGTTTAGTGAAGTGGGAAAGTGATCAAGAGTTTTTTCGTAGATTGTAAGTAAATAGTCTATGGTTTCGATTCCTTCGAGTGTTTTTAATGCTATAATGTTATCGGTTTTCGTGAGACGATTAGCTTCAGAGATAAGAAAACCTACAGTGACGATATTGTCAAAGGTATAAGTTGTAATTTCGGAATTTATAGAGAAGTTTATTGTAATAGTTCCATTTTCTGTAGTAAAAGGCTTTGTTCTTGCATGATTGAGCCTTGGTCTATTAGTACTTTTTGAATTTGATTCTTGAATCATAGGAGATTGACCCATATTATTATTAATGGCTCAATTTTTTAGTGTTTCACTGAAATGTTACTGAACGATTCGATTTTTGTACTGTTGACAAGAGGGAAAAATTTAGTAATTATTTAGGTATCATCTATTATGGTTTATAAAATTTCATTATTAGCTCTTTTATAAAATTATTTTAAGATTGAAATACGTAAATTAGTTTTTAGGTTTGAAGGTTTTAATTTTACAATATTTATACTCTACTTAAATTTTCTTTTATTTGAGGTGCAATTTAATTGTTGTAAGAAATTAAAACTAGGCTGATTATTATGATAATCTTTGTTTTAGAGATATTTGCATAGTTTTTAAATCCGCAATCTGATATATTTTTTTCTACCTCACCTCGATTAATTTAAATATTCATTATTAGCATTAACTATATCATCTCCATGTTCTGGAGTTATATAGCTTTAATTAAGAAACTTTAAAATCTTTATAGTTGAAATTCGCCTATCTTCAGTGTTATTTAAAAGTATTTTTGTATCATCCAAAACATCAATTTAACCATGAATTTGAATTTTTTATATTGAATTTAATAATTATTAAATTAAGCACCTTATCCCATTAATTTTTAGTAATAGACTATTTCAGAAAAGAGTCTTAGATTTCTACGATAAAATGCTTTAATATAAAATTAAAACTAGAATATCTCACAACATTTAGTGCGATATGATTGTTCATCATTTTTAATACCATCAAATTTATTTGTATCACTCTTACCATAATCTGAAGGATTACTTCTAAATTCTTGTAATTCACTCTCTAATAAATGAACAATATCAAAATGTAAGCCTATAAATCTAACAACTTTTAATGTATTTCTTCTTTGGTCACATTCATCAGCCCAATTTTTGGCAGTTTTAATAGTTATTCTCGCACATAATTTCTTTGGGAACCCGAAATTCCCAGCTGAAATGGCAGGTAATGCCATAGAGCATGCATTAATTTTTCCAGCTTCAAGAAAACAATTAAGAATTGTTTTTTCTAATGATTTCTCCTCCCAATGGTTTCCAGTGCGATAGACAGGACCCACAGCATGAAGTATTGCTTTCCAAGGAAGAGCTCCTGCACCAGTTTTAACAACAGTAGTAGTAGAAATCCTTCGATTATTTTCTATGTATTCTTTGCATTGATTTGCAATCTCATAACCGCCCTTAGTAAATATCGCTCCTGCAACTCCTGGACCTGGAGACAAGCCCTCATTAGAAGGACTTACTCCAACATCAACATTTTCATCAATAATATTCCCTTGGATAACTGAAAAAGAAATCCCTTTATAAGTAAACTCACAAACTTCTCTTGAGCTCATATTTATCTTATAATAAAATGTTGAATTACGGAAACAAAAGTTTTTATATATAATAAATTATATGTTTTTATTATACTGTGTATTCTAATAGCGTTGCTTACAATATCATTAATAGAAAAAAATCTTTTATAAACTAAGTAGAAATTATAGGTTAAAAGTAAATTGTATTTAATTTATGAATTTTTTACTTCGTGTAAGTTTAAAGTTAATTAGACCTTAGAAAACTCTAGGGAAAAAATTAATAACTTAATATGTTTTATGTTTCAATGCTTTTAATAAAATTTATAACACTCCATTTTTCAATGATTAGTATATAAGATGATTTTAATTATGTTTAATAGAAGGATTTACGTATAATAATTTCATATAAAATGTGACAATTAATCAGTTAAAACTATTAAATGATTTTTATGGGAAACAAGATAAAAATATAATTTTTAAGTATCATTAGTATAGTAGAGATACTTGCAATCTTTTGGAATATGTAAATATTTGAAATCAATAAGTAAAATGATGAAAACTTTGCTTAGTGGAATTATAATCATATTTATATTCATGATACAGACATGGAAATCTTAGTTTTCATTCACTAAAAAAATTATTGTGTAAATATTTTCAACATATCATCGAATAAATACTATTTTTGCATCATCTTATATTACTCCGCAAAATTTATATATAAGATTTTTGGTTTTGTAATTTTAGTATGTTATCATCAAAATGTATATATTTATACATAAATGCCTAAAGGTAAAAAGTCTGAGAAAAAAGTTGAAGAGGAGGAAGAAGATGAAGTTGAAGATGTTGAAGAAGAGGAAGAAGAAGAAGAAGAAGAGGATGAAGAAAGTGAAGAGGAGGAAGGTGAAGAAGAGGAAGGTGAAGAGGATGAAGAAGAGGAGGAGGAAGAAGAAGAAGAAGAAGGGGAAGAAGAAGAGGAAGAAGAAGAGGAAGAAGAAGAAGAAGCATCTAATCAAAGCCATGATGAAGAGCAGCCTAAACCTTCATTTTACCAAATGCCACAATTTGAAGGTGTAGATGCAATAAAGTCTATAAACTGTAACCTCGAAAGTATCTCAGATGAAATAGACAAACTATTTAGCTTACATACAAACATATATCAACAGGAATTAAAATCCCCATTAGCAGTTTCTTCTCGACCTCAATACTCAGATTATAGAGTTCCTAAACTATTTGAAGAAGCAGGTAAGGGTTTTAACCAATTTTCAAACCATAGTGAATATCAATATACCCCAAAATCTAATTATTCTGAAGATATTGGGAACTTTTCTATACCTTCGAAGTATTTCGTAAACCCACAAAGGCCTGTTATTCGGCCAAAAAGCATAGAAGATTTCTATAATAACTCAAGAAGAAATGATGAGCCTATATCTTTAGTTAAACAGACTAAGCCGAAAAGACTTGAGTTTTTTAATTGAAATATTCCATAAATGATAGTGCAAGAAATAGTTGGGGTTATAAAAGATAAGATCATTTTAGCAGGTAAATAAAATTTAATGGGAAATTATAAAGAAATTCCTGTAAATAAAGGATAAATAATCTTAGGTTTATTTAGTATAAATTGACTAAATATGAGATTTTAATGAAGATAATATTAGTTTAACTTATAAATACAAAAAAATATTAGAAGTCTAAGTTATTATTATATATAATCTCATATTTTTACATATAACCCATGATATAAAAATGAAAATATCAAAATCTTTTGTATTGACAACCTTTAGAATAGCAAGCTTTATTGTTATAATTATTGTTTTTTTCACGCATGTATGCAGATACTTACCAGAGTCTCTATACTATTTCACAAATTGGGGTATAATAATGACATTTATTTATTTTGCATCAGTTCTTCCAACAAATTTTGTATGGAATTCTCAAACAATATCTGATATACTATTCACTACAATTTGGCCATGTAATTGGGCTATAACTATTGTGTATTGGGTTTATTTATTTCCAATATTTAAGACTGATTTATGGGTTAATTTACAAATCCACCTTCTTCCAGTCTTATTGACTGTCCTTGATAGTTTTTTTAATTCATGTATCTTTGAAAGAAAAAACTATTCTTATCCTTTTACTATCATTTTCATATATATTTTAGTGAATTTAACTATAACCTTATCATCAGGTATTCCTTTATACCCTGGATTGAACTACAAAAATTTATTAAGCTATGGACTTGTTTTAAGTCTTCCAGCTATTAGTATTATATCTCTAGAAATGATGAAATATGCAAAAAGGAAAATTGCAGAAAATAAAAACTATAGGGATAAACAGAAAAAATTCATTGAGTCAGAGATGCTTGAAGTTAGTCAGCTAGAATAAAATAATCTTTATATCAAGTTAAAAGGTTCAATATATTTAAATTTTTATAAAAAAATCTTAAAAGTTTCTCATCCAATCTATCATAATATTTTATATAAATTTTTTTATAGTATTATCTTACTCTCAAGCACTTATCATAAAACACTTAAACCACAATACATCTCTCACAACACTTTTTCTTTCTTGGTTTATCACTACTAGAAATATCATTAATCATCATATAACCCGACACACTATTTTGTTTTTCATACTTAATTGGTCTATTACTTCCTATCAAAATTGTATCAGCCTCAGGACCTGTGTTACTCGAAGGAATACAAATTTTTTTACTCAATCTTTCTTCATGAGCAATAGCATCAGTATAAACTGTACCTCTATTAGCATATTCCAAGTTCTCAGCAAAACTATAAAAGCTTTCTAAAGAATTCCTCGCACAGGAGAAAAAAATTTCTTCATGTTTTTCCTTTTCTTCAACAGCAATTGAATTATTATTAGATAAATGGGCACCTTTAACTTCATGTTCAGTTTCATATGGTTCTTGGGGTAATATTGGTGGCCAGAACTGTGTAGCATTAGGTGCAGTTCCCCCATATTTTATTTCATATTGATGTAAGGCAAAATGTGTTTTCATTTCTAAAGGTATACTTTCTTGTAGAATTCTAATTTTCTCAACAGTATGTTGTTCAATAAATCCTTTAAGTACCGTCCATATAAACTTTAAAGTCCTTGGGGCATTGACTATATAATTAACTATCATCCTACATCGGAAATTATCTTGTAAGGTTTTGATTATAGACTTTAATTCATTCATAGGAAGTTTATGTAAAGATTGTTTATTAAGGTCAGTTATTATAATCCAATTTTCTACATGACCAGGGACCATAAGATTTTGTACAGTATATTCAAGAATAAAACATAATAGATTGCAGTAATCCTCAGATGAATACTTTTCTAAATCTAGATTCCCTGCGTTTAAGACTATTAAAGGTCGGTAACGATGATCTCTTCCATGAATATAAATTGCCCCTGAGTTTAATAAAGAGATAACTTTTGGATATAGGGAATCGTAGCTGTTTGGTAAAGTTTCTCTACGCCAAGCTATAGCAGAATTCATTGCATCAAATGATTTTTTGTAATTAAATTTGCACCCAATAAGTGTTCGGATTAGTTCTTCAGAAGATAATGGAACTGTTAATATACCTTGAAGTTTTAGATACTTCTTGAACTCTTCTAGTTTTTCTAATTCAAAATCAGTAAACTCAATTCCATAGAAAATATATCTGACGATTGATTTGTTTGAACCTTTGTATACTTTATCACCAGTTGGCCAATATCGATGAACTTCATCTGGGATAAAAGTTTCCATTTATTTTATTTAACTAAGTCTATTGTTATGCTTTTTTGGTTAAGTTTTTTAAGTCGCCAAAATGTTTGGAAAATTTTAGTAGGGAAAATGCTGGATATTGAGATGTGATAATAAGTATAAGATAATTTTTTGGATTTTTTGAGATGGATTGGTTTGGGATTTTGGGTGATTGACTTGTTCTAATAGAGTTTAAATAGAATATTTTATATTTTAAGAGTTGACTTTGATTCAATGTTATTATCATGTCTTTTCTTTAATTTATTGTTTTAACTGCTTGTGCTAGTGGATCAAAAATCTTTTGTTCCTTGTTGTTAAATTATAGCTTCATGTTTTGTTTTATTCTTCCTGTAATTTTCAATATTTTTGTTTTTTCAGTATTTTTTAAGAGTTGTAATTAGGCTTTACTTAAAAAATCATACTCGCATTATGGGAAAGTATTGTTTTTTCTGATCTTCTTAAAGATAGTGATTAGGTACATTTAGAAAATTTATTAGTTCTATTTTATTATAAGAGCTAAAGGTGGACTTGAAGATGCATCAAAAAAATTATTGAAATATTGCTGAAAAAGACCTTCGAAAAATATGGATAAATAATTATTTTTTAACAGTCAAACAAGAATGTGATAATTATTATATCAAAGCAAATCATATTAATAAACTTATACAAAAAATAACTTTAATAAAAAACTACAACCTAAAGAGTTTCTACCAGCTTAAACTCTTCACTTAAGATATAAAATTGTTTTATTATTCAACACTTAAATGTCAAGCACTCTTACTTCTAAACCTAGAGATAGTTCTAAATCTCCCTTTTATACCAAAGGAGAATCAGAAATTCATACAAAACCAACTGTGGTCAAGTCGCATATTATTGAGCCTGGGAATGCTTGGGCAGGTTTACAAAGGAACCCAAAACCCCGAAAAATACTATCAAAAGAGCGATACTCTCCTATGCTCTCCAAACTTCGGCCAACAAAAATTTCAGTGGAAAAAGAGCGCCTTTACATTGAAAACATGGCTCTGAAAGTCAAAATTAATGACTTACAAGAAATGCTAGCAAAACACAAAGCTAAAATCACACAGCTTGAAAGGGAAGTACAAAAAAAAGAAGAAATAACTCAATCATCTAGTTCAACCTGCAATAGATACCTTGTAAAACTTTTGAAACAGAACATAAAAGATTTAAGATCAGAAGTTCAAGTTAAAAACCAAGAGATCTTAAAGCAAAAACAAAATATGAAACTAACAAAATTTATCGAAATGGAATTAGAAGTTAAAGCATATATGGATGAATGTACAAGATTAAGACATTACCTAGAAGAAGTTATAAAAGAAAAAGAAGAAGTTGACTCTACAATCCAAAACACAGAACTAAATGACCTCAAAACTATATCTCTATTAAAAATTATAGAAGGAAATAACAAAGAAATCCAAAAACTCAAAGATAAACTCAAGTCTGATCTATCTACAAAAGGCTCAAAAACCCCTAAATATCAGGAAGAGTTTTCTAAACTATCTAAAGAACTTGAAATATTAAAAAAAAAACTTTCGAAAAAAGGGCAGAAATACAACCAAGAAATCGAAAATCTCAAAAAAAAAAATCACGACACACAAAAGTTCTTGTCTGTTGAAAAAGTCAAACTTGAAGAAGCGAATATTTTAATAAAAAAATCACGACACACAAAAGTTCTTGTCTGTTGAAAAAGTCAAACTTGAAGAAGCGAATATTTTAATAGAAAATCTATGCCGAGAACTGAAATCTTTAAGGCAGAAAAAAAAATCAAAAATTGCTCCTCCTCTTTGTTTAACTGTTTTATATGAAATAACAAAAAAAAGCCAATTAACCATTCAAGAGTATCTGACAAAATTCATCTCAGGAAACAGTTTATGTTTAGAAACCAAAGACTTACTAACTGCAATGCAAAATTTCGATAATAGCATAACCCAAGAAAATATTGAAGGGCTTTTACCATATGTAAAAAGTGAGAATTTAAGTAAAATCTCAATAAAAAGACTTGTGGACTACTTCAATACCTACGATTTTTCTGAGTTTTCTCTAGAAAGCAAGTCTTCAAAAACCCTCGAACTCTTCGAACACCTATCCTTACGCATGCAGCTTCATAGAATCCCAAAAGAAAACCTCATAGAAGCCCTTATCGGTGCTGGGGTATCATCATCTAAATCTATACACAATCAAGAAATTGTCATTCTCTTCACAAATTCCCCTTTTGATTTCACTAGAAAACAAGCTAGTATCATGGTCGAGTACCTTTTCGGTAACTCCAAAACCCAATCATACTCTGTTTTTATCGACAAATTCTATGCGTCAATACAAGACTGGGAAGTTTTCACAGCAAAAGATGAAGAAAATTTCGATTCTTTTCTCCTATCACTTGTAGGTAAATATAAAGATTATATTTATAAATATTGTACAAATATTGATAAAGAAGATAAAAGTATTGTCACAGTAAAATGTTTTTTTGAATGCTTACAAGGACAAAAAATCAATGTGACTGAAAGGATTAGAGACTATCTTCTTGTATTGTTTTATTCAAATAACATGGAACTTAATGCTGTCCCTTATAAACAATTTATACAAGCTTATTCTGGATCACAAGATGCAATAGCCCCGGAAGATGTGAAAACGGGACTAGTCCAAAAATATTTAGATCAGATATCTTCTAAGATGATTGAATTAAGGAAAAATGCTAGAGAAACTTTTCCTTTTGATGAAAATGGGTTTATTGTTGCAGAGGATTTTATAAAAGGGCTGAATAGTTTGATGATTGAAGAGATACCAAAAGAAAATTTACTTGTATTATTAGAAGCTTTACAGTATGATTTAGAAGCTAGAGTTGTATGTATACATATTAATGAGTTAGAGGAGATTTTAGAAACATATGGAGTTCAGACGGAGAATAATATGAATATAAGTGAGATTATTAGTGATAGTGAAATTTTGGCAGAGATTACTGAAGGACATGTACAGAAAATATCGCTTTTGGACTCAGCACAATTGGATTTGAGTGAGACTCCTGAGCCAGGACCGAGGACGAGTAGAGTGTCTTTTGGTAGTAATTTCTGATAATTTAGTTTATATACTTAAGCTGACTCAGTTTGTATAATGTTTAATCTAAAAAAATTATGACTTTTTATTATCATTTATCCACTGTTTTCATAAACATTCTGCATCTATCATAACAACCTAACACCTACATAATCTAAAGCCCAAATCAAGCCTCCAAATGTTTTTGCATTCACTAAATCTTTATAAAATAATTTTCCTCAAAGCCATCTCTGAATTCTTATCAAAATCCTCAGGTTCCTATTCTAAATCCTAATATTGGACAATAATAAATGGTTATGCGAGGTTTAGCCCGTGTGCTATCAAAACCTGGAGTCAGGTTTTTCTCAGAAGCCAAAGCAAAAGAAAGACTAGGCTATGTTTCCCAAGTTATCGGAGCCGTTGTAGATGTTCATTTCGATTGTGAGTTGCCTCCAATTTTAAATTCCTTAGAAGTACAAAACCACGATCATAGACTAGTACTTGAAGTTGCCCAACACTTAGGCGATAGTAATGTTCGATGTATCGCTCTAGACAGTACAGATGGTCTTGTACGTGGTCAGCCAGTCCTTGACACCTGTGGTCCAATCAAAGTTCCAGTGGGTCCAGAGACCTTAGGAAGGATCATAAATGTTATTGGTGAACCAATTGATGAAAGAGGGCCAATAAATACTACAAAATATATGCCAATACACAGAGATGCCCCAAGTTTTACAGAACAAGGCTCAGGAGCTGAACTTCTTGTCACTGGGATTAAAGTTGTTGATTTATTAGCACCATATGCTAGAGGAGGTAAAGTTGGGCTTTTTGGTGGTGCTGGAGTTGGTAAAACTGTTTTGATTATGGAGCTTATTAATAATGTAGCCAAAGCTCATGGTGGTTATTCTGTATTTGCAGGTGTTGGTGAAAGAACCAGAGAAGGTAATGATTTGTATATGGAAATGATTGAATCTGGGGTTATAAAACTTAATGGTCCAGGTAGTAAAGCTGCCCTTGTTTATGGACAAATGAATGAACCTCCAGGGGCTAGAGCTCGAGTTGGTCTTACTGGTCTAACAGTTGCTGAGTATTTTAGAGATGAAGAAAGACAAGATGTCTTATTATTTATCGATAACATCTTCAGATTTACTCAAGCTTGTTCAGAAGTCTCAGCCTTACTTGGTCGTATTCCTTCAGCTGTCGGTTATCAACCAACACTAGCAACTGATTTAGGTATGCTTCAAGAAAGAATCACAACAACAAAACAAGGGTCAATTACTTCAGTACAAGCTGTTTATGTCCCTGCTGATGATTTAACTGACCCTGCTCCAGCTACAACATTTGCCCATCTTGATGCAACAACTGTCTTATCTCGTGCGCTTACTGAATTAGGTATTTATCCTGCTGTTGATCCATTAGATTCTACATCAAGAATGCTTGATCCTTCTATTGTTGGAGATAAACATTATGAAGTTGCTAGAGGTGTTCAAAAACTATTACAAGATTATAAATCTTTACAAGATATTATTGCTATTTTAGGTATGGATGAACTTAGTGAAGAAGATAAATTAGTTGTTAGTAGAGCACGTAAGATACAGAAATTCTTATCACAACCTTTCCATGTAGCTGAAGTGTTTTCTGGTAAGGCTGGGAAATTTGTACCTTTGGATGAAACGATTAATGGGTTTAGTGCCCTTTTGGAAGGACAAGGGGATGAGTTTTCTGAAGCTGCGTTTTATATGGTGGGGAATATTAATGAAGGCTTTGAACAAGGAAGGAAACTTGCTGCTGAAGCAGGACAAGGGAAATAAGATAATAGTTTTTAGATTAAAGTAAATGGAGTCTGAATCAAAGCCTACATTTTGGAACGTGGATGCTCAGGATTTCATCCCTTCAGCAAGCTCAGATTTTACCCCTAAACAGGAAGAGCATAAAAAACCTCAAGACAAGAAAAAGCCTTATTATAAAAAACAGCAACACAAGAAAAAAAATCCTCACACGGAAGAAAAAAAGCATCAAAACACAAAAGATCCCCTTTCAATATCTATAATCGGGATAAACAATTCAGGTAAAACTACACTTGCAGTTACTCTATCAGGAAGTGCTCATATTTCCCACTTTACTAATTGTCAGATCTATACCAAAGATACAAAGCCAAGAAAATATATTTTTATCGACACAGCCGGATTTTTACAACAACAAATCCTACCAATTTCTATAACAGACTATAGTATTTTAGCTATAAATGTATTAGAAATCCGTGAACCAAACTTAAAAGAAATAGGAATTCTACTTAAAAACTATCTTAATGGTCGGCTTATCGTTGCATTAACTCATGTTGATCAAATTAATTGGGATCATGACTCATATAATACAGCAGTTATTGAAGTTAGAAGAATTTTAGATAAATGTGGAGTTATTGATACTCTTTGTGTACCTATTGGTGGGAATATTAATATAATACAAAGGGTATCAAAAGATTATGCACCTTGGTATAGTGGAAAAACTTTAATTCAAATACTTGATACTTTGGAAATACCACAAAAAAAAATAGAAAAAGCAGTTAAAGTTCCTATATTTGGTATTAATGGAAATAAAAATGATGGGTATCTAGGAAAAGTCCTTTCAGGAAATTTTACTTGTGGTACTAAAGTTATGATATTACCAAATGGACAAAGAGCTGATATAGTGAATATAAAGGATATTAAAGGTGGAGATATAGATAAAGCAAATGCTGGGGAGATTGTGAGTATAACATTAAAAACCCCTGTTGATAATGGGAATTTAGGTTTGGTTTTGTGTGAAATAAAAGAATTAAGTGTTGTGGCTAAAGAATTTAGGGCTGAGGTTATATTTTTTAATTTAGAACAGAATGTTGTAAGTCCAGGATTTAGTTGTCAGATACATTTGCATAGTATTATTGATGATTGTGTAGTAGTTGAAGTTATTTCAGTAACTGATATAGAAACTAAGGCTAAGGTTAAGTTAAATAGTGTGAGGTCTGATCAAAGAGCGATGGTTGTTATTCAAGTGAATAATTCTGTTTGTGCTGAGAATTGTAGTAAGGGTTGGGATTGTTTGAGTAAATTTTCTTTAGTGTTGAATGGGAAAGTTGTTGGAGTAGGGAAGATTGTGGAACTTCATAATAAAGTTGAAGAAGTCGTAGCGGGAATGGGCTTTTAGTTAGGAAATTAGATAATAGGATTATCTTTGCTAGATTGAGCTGATAATAAATATCAGTGATATTAATTCACTTTGGAATATATGTAACCTACTACTATAAAAAATATACAAATTGCATAATAACTTTTTTAAACCAACTTAAAAACTAATAAAATCCTTCCTCTTTCTGAACCAGATATAGACAACAATTCATTAGGATTTTTTTTCAGAATATTTAAAATTTAATTTAACTCATCATAACTAATTTTTTATGTATCTCTAATAATTATTACTTAAAATAATCATTTAACAATAAAAAATCCTAACTACTTACCATCCATTTTATAACTAAAAATAACTGATCATATCCAATACAATTTACCACAAAAAAAACTCTAAATATATTTATTCCAATCAATTAAACTACAAAATTCTCAGCACAATCCTTTTAATCTTTATCTAAAGCCATTCTTTATTCCAAAAAATCCTCACAAAAACTCCATCCTAAACATTAAAACCTCTTATCCAAACAAAAATCACTATTTCTAAATTATTACTAGTTTAGCTTAAGATTTTCTTATACAGACATCTAGTTAATCATAACATCCTTCTCTAGAACTTTACGTAAAAAACTATAAAATCCAGGATTATTAGTAACTCGATTCTCATACTCACTTCCTGGAAAATTCATCACAGATATCCTCAAAGAGTCCATTAAAAAGTACATCATTTGCTTCTTACCAAAATTTACAAGCCACTCAGGTAGCATAGATTGTCTAATCTCAGTAGCATTAGCTTGCACCAATATCGAAACTTTAGTTAACACAGGGTTTATATACTGAACTAATAAGCACCCTAATGGGACACTCATTCTTTCAATATCTGGTGTTACAGGAGGAAGCTGGACATGTAAAAATTCACTTTTTGGGCTTCGCATAATTATTATCATACCTTGAGATTCAGGTACAGGATAAGCTGAAAACTCCAAATAACATTCCCGGTTAGCTAGTGGCCAAGGGAACCAAAATGAGTATCTCATAAGTTTTTTAAATCTAGCCGGAGAAGATAATACAGAAACTTGGGATAAAGGATGGATCCTATATAAAAAATACCAAGACGGTAACAAGTCTTCTTCATTTATTACTGATAAAGTCTCAAAGATTGTTGCGTTTATTAACACAGAAGCTCTTGTATAAAAATCAGCACCAGAATAATGAGATTCAACAATTATATCTTGATGATTTGAAACCAACTCCCAGTCTGAATTGGAAAGATGTGATAGAGATTGTTCATAAAAATAAGAGTCTTCTTTGAATTTGGCGAACTCTGAATTGTTTAAGCTGAGGTTTGTTAATAAAGGATCAGACGCGCATGCAGACTGGATGGATTCTTGAAGACTTAGTAGTTCAGAAAAATTATCGGAATAGAAGGCGGTGGTGAATTGAGAAAGGAGGCTTTCAAGTCTTTGCATTATTATTTGTGGTTGGAATGAAATAAACATGTGACGTTTGAGTATTTAGTATAGTAAAATGGTATTTATAGGGATGAGAGATTTAGATAAGTTAATAGGGAATGATATTGTTTAGATTGTTGGGTTTAAGAATAACGAGTAGGTATTTGTGAGTTAAGGATGGATTTTTAGGACTTTAGAGTGTTATGGAAAGAGGTAGGGTTTTTAAGGTTGGGAAGATGATTTTTTAGTTGAGGTTTGGTGAATTTAGTTGTGGGTAATTAAATTTTGTACTTTTTTTTTTTTGAGGGTATATGAGGAAATAAAGGGTTTAGAAAATTGAATTGATTTTAATGATTGTGCTTGAAATAAGAATTAGTGTGGTAGATATTTACTTGATTTGCTGGATTAATTTTGGTTTATGAATGAACTGGTGTGGTTATTTCAATAATGCTTATGGGTAGTTAAAATGATATATAATTTAGGTTAGGAAAATATACCATATACTTTTGTATTGCTATCTCTTTATTTTTTAATTAAAACTCAGTATGGAAAATGATATTTTTTTCCCTACAAAAATTTACTTTTTATCTCCATGCTAATAATCACCTATCAAATGTTATATTNTTATCTCTTTATTTTTTAATTAAAACTCAGTATGGAAAATGATATTTTTTCCCTACAAAAATTTACTTTTTATCTCCATGCTAATAATCACCTATCAAATGTTATATTTTTTAACATATCCTCTAAAAAAAGTTGAAGTTCAAAAAAAACATATATAAAATCTAAATTTTTTAAAACTTCCACCTTCTCATAGCATCATCACCAAACATTGAAAAGCCTTATTTATTTTTTTATCTAAATAAGATTCCTCCCTTTGCCAAATTCCTTCAACTCTTCAACAGGGCCTTTCAATGCTAAGTCGATGTCATAATCATTAACATTAGCCAATATTTCTAAATAATCCTTCCATATTTTTTCATTACTACACACATTATTCTTAGCAAAACCCCAAAAAATCCTCACTTGCCTTAAAACCATATTATAAAATGCCTTCTCTAATAAATTATCTCTTCTTGCCATATAATTTTTCTCAATTTTAGCAATAAATTCTTTCCTCTCTTCACTCCTTCTATTCTCATCTAACTTTCCATAGCAATTGCATATCAACACAAAATCCGATATTTTCATTTCATTAATACTTTCTAATACACATTTTTCAAATTGCTTTATATATTTTTCCTGAGCCCCTAAACTAACACTAATTTCAAGAGCATTAATTATTATTTTTCTATCACAATTATCAATTGAATCCGATATTTTCTTTAGTGACAACTCAAAAAAATCAGGATCTATACTTTTACGTATTGAATGCTCAATTAAAATCTTAATAATTTCTTCGACTGTTAATTCATTTAACAAATTCTTAGCATTTTTTTCCAGATTTTTACGTAAATCATCACTTCCTATCCTCAAATCACCTAAAGCTTTATACAATTGACAAACCCCTTTTGACACAAATTGATAGTCTGGGTAAACTTCACTCATGATTTTTTGTTCAATAAGATTCCATAAATGGGCATTTTTTATTTTAGCATGTGAGAAACTCAAAGCATATGATGGGATATTTTTAGCATTTATTTCAGATATATTTTGGATAAATTTTTCTTGTAGAATTTCCCAATATTCTTCGTTTTTTATTCTAAGAATTCTTAAGTTTGAGATTAAAAGGAAAATATCTCCTGGGCCTAGAGAGTCAATAATTGAGAAGATTTTTTCTAATGAGTTTCTTAGGACTTGATTTGAAGCCCAGTTTATGTTTTTCCCTAATTTCAAGTTGTTTGAATGCAACAAAAAATAATTTTTGATTATTATTTTAGCTTTTTCTGGTGTGTAGTTGTCTTTGTTTTCTAAAACTTTGATAACCTTTTGGTATTCTATTTCAGCTGATTCTTGGACTACCTGCGATGTATTTTGTTTTGAGAAATTTGATAAAGCTCTCCCCAAACGAAAAAACATCTTTTTATAAGCTAAGTAATATGTATAATTCATAGTGTATGCTTTTAAATTTACATGAAGAGATGAAAATCAGGTTTTATAATAAAGTTGAAGGTTTTAAGGTAGTCTTATGAGAAAACTTAGGACAAGGGAAAAATAGTATTTATGATGGACGAATTTGTATGAGGGGTTTTGATAATACCTAATTTGTACTATTAATCAAATCAAGAAAAAAATATACTTCAAGCAGCTTTGAATCAAAAGATAAAAGAAGAAAATATTAAAACTATGATTTTAACCCAATCTTTCTTTCATAAATATCCTACCTTAAAAATCCTATCTCAACAACACAAAATTTTATTAACGCCTACATATCCCAAGAGTATTTCCATATAATCTTACCCTCAATAAACTCATCAAATCTTTTTTCCAAATCCACAAATTTTATAATTTTCTTATAAACTGCAAATCATGTATCATATAAAAACCTTCCAAAATAAATTCTATCATTTCTCATCTGCTCCCTTTTCCATTTACCTCATTTTCCACATAATTTATTTGTGCATTTTTAAGTATATTTTATGACGTCACATCAAAAATGTACGTCATTATTATAAATGTCTTCAAGTGAAATCGTAACAATCGACAAGCCTCAGTATTTTAAAGACTTCATGTCAATAGCAGGAGCTTGGTATACAAAGGCAAAAACAAACCACCCGACTATTGGTTCTGGGTTTAACATGGTAGAACCTTTTATCAACCCTGTAGCTAATGCTTTTACATATTATGCTGAACCAGTTTTTACAAAAATCGACACAAGAGTATCGAAAATAATCAGAATCAGTGCTGAAAAACTTGAGGAAGTCGATTTGACTTTCAATGAAAAAAAGGCTTTTTACAAAGCGTCAATGAGAGCTTGGATTTCACATAACCACAAGAATTTCTCTGAGTTTCTCGAAAGTCTTAAATCATATTATCCAAGCAAATGGAAAGAATCTATTGAAACATATGCTTTAGACTTCTATAACAAATCTTTGAACTATAAAAAACCAAGTGAAATGCTCAGTTTAGCAGCGGATTTACTTAGTGAAGGATCTGATAACCTTAGAGGTAGCATGCAAAATGTATGGAAAAGCACTAAAAAAGCTTGGAAAAAAAACAAGATCATCAAAGTCTCTGAACATTTTACAAAACTCAAAGAACAAGTTGGTGACCTTTGGAGCGATAAAATAAAAGAAAATGCGACAATTTTTCTATCTTTGTTAAAACTTAAAGAAAAAATACTATTAAACAGCAGCTTATCAGAAAACTGGAAATCTCAAGCAAGTAGTATAGCTGAAAGTACATCAATATTAATACTTGCTGGAGCTGATGAACTTTATTTCTGGAGTAGGGCTACATTTGATAAGAATTATCCAATAATTTACTCAACATTAAGTGTTTATGTGCCATTCAAAATAACTTTAAAGAACATTTATAACAGGCTTAGTGAAATGGATACAGAACAACTTGGAAGTTTGACTTGGCCTGAAGATGTTAAACAAAAAATTACCCCGGCTATTAAAAAAGTTGGCCTTGAAGCATGGACTAATAAATATTGGGCGAAAATTGATAAGGATGAAGATGGTGTCGTTACTTTTAGAGATGTTTATGCAGTTTTTATAGTTGTATCCACAAACACATATGGAACTTTAAAACAGACTATGAACCAACTTGCTGGGAGGTTTGTCAGAAATGGAGAAATTACCCAAGAATAGTAAATAATTTTATATGAGAAATAAGAATATGCGTTTAGATGTTGATAGGTTAAAGGTTTTGATATGAAAAAGTATTGAAATGTTTGAGGATTTTTGGTTTTTGTTTTTATATAAAAAAATATGGATCAATTTGCTAAGTGTTTTTATGATAACTGTTTTCAAAAGCCTGAGCATTTATGTCGATGTAAAGGAGAATGCGTTTTTATATGTAAAGAGCATGATAAAGATCATAAAATGCAGTCAGGTGAGCATAGTTATAATATGATATATATATATGTTGATACAGTAACTATGTTAAATACTATAAAACAGAATATTCAAGCGATAAATGCATTAAGAGATGAATGCTTAAAGGAGTTTTCATGTTTAATAAGAAATATTTCCCAATTACATAGTAAAATGATAGCTGATATAGATAGTTCAGATGCTTTTCTAAGACATTCAATGAAAATTCTTATTGAATCACCAATGAAACAGGTAGAACATAATTGGAAATTGATTAAAGAGTATAATAAGAATGTGTGGAAATATATACCTAAAACATTTTGCTTAAAAAAGATTTTTATGGCTGCTGATGAAGTTTATAATCAGAAATTTAGTGGATATTTTATATTAGAAAAAGTTTTGATGATAAGTAAAGAGAAGGTATAAATTAGATAGTTTAATCAAGAACTTGATTATTTAACTGAAGTTTATATGATGAAGACGAGGAATGTTGATAGGATTGTAAGGGAAGCTGTTGAAGTTGATGAGATTTTTGAAGTTGATGAAAATCAGGAGAAGGTTAAAAATTTTGAGAAAAGTCAGGATTTTTACATTGAAGCTTCTATAAATGAAGGGATACTTTCGACTTTGTTTCAAGCAATTACAATGACTGATGATTTTCAAGGGGAAATAAGTTTTCAGGCTGAAAACGGTTATAGAATTACAGAAGCTCATATATTAGTAAACTGGGAAACATATTTACTTCCTAAAATCAGTGAATCAAAAATGTCACAAGATAGCAAATCTATTTCATTCTCATTTACAGTAAGTATCCCACATAAAAGATTTTGGGCAAAAACCATAACCCTAAACCTCACTGGTAAAATGACCAAAATAAAAACAATAAAAAAAATAGTATTAAAAAATGCCATAAAGCCCATGATAAAAAAAATCAAAGAAAGCGTGCCAATGTACCAAAGCAAAGAAGAAGCTCAAAAAGCTGCTGAAAATTTTCTCTTATCAAAATACACTTAAATTTTTTTTTTCAATTATTTATATAAAAAAACTCTAGTTATTAGCTAGAATCCATCTACTCTTATTCATTAATCTATGAGTTTTTCTCTTAACTTAGCAATTATAATAACAATTTTATTGTAAAAATATGATTTTCAGAGCATTACGAAGAGGTTTTAAAGTCATGAACCGTGAGGAGTACAGAGAAAACTACAGAATCGCATCTTTAGCCAAAAGCGTTGAGACCTACGAAATGCCTGACTTTCTAGCTCCAGATGGTGGAACTAATCCTCGTGAAGAAAAAATTGTCCTATGCGCAGTGCCTGAGACCGCTCAGAAGTTCACAGAAACCAGTGGAGACCCTTTCCATAAAGTCCTCTACGAGTATCGGCCTGAAGTTGTATTTCTTCAATTCAACCCAATGCCTTACATAGCTAGACAAAGGTATGTGTCGTACCAATTAGCATTAAAAGGTGATGAAGATTACAACAAAAAAAGCGTATATTCATATGATAACCCAATACCCTTATCATGGGATGAATGTTTAGTAAACCTTATAACCCTAGATTGTATTAGACAAAATGTTGGATATTCAGATGTAGACTTAACATCATCCTTAGCAACATATTCTTATCCTACTCATCAACCTCATGAAATAACAGAAAAACTTACAGATTCTTTTGTATCAACAATAACCCAGCATGTTGCTGGTGGGGATTTAAGCAAATATCATTATATAAACAATGTTTTGTATATGGCTCTAATGGGTAAAAGTAAAGTTGTACTTGGGGATATGCCTGAACCATTATTAAGATTACAATTAGGTAACACTTTACCTTTGACTACTGTTAGGGAAATCTATAATTTTGTGGTAGAAAAGTTAGCTGAACATTATAGAGATAATCCACAAGTCCTTATGACTATGGAAGAAATGACTTTAACTTATTTTCCGCATATTTTTCAAATGCCTAGGGATTTGTATTTAACAGCAATGCTTAAGGAAACTTTTCCTGCTATTGATCAGACTGTTGCTTTTGTTGGAGCCCCACATTTTGTCCCTATACAAAGATATTGGGTTGGACCTCCTTCTGGTATTAATTACACTCAAGCAACACATATTCCCCCAAAAATCCCTAATGAGACACCTGAAATGCTCATTGAAAAACAGGCATTATTTGATTTGTTGTTAGATACTAAAGTATGGGGGCAAAATTATATAACAAATCCATTTCAGTATGTTCATGAATGTATTACAGATATTCCAACAAAGGATTTAGAACATTTTAAGAAACATTTTCAGAAGATGATTGCTTATTATACTGCATCTCGTGATAAGAAGATTAATCTTAAAGCTATTAAGTAGATAAAAATAATAGCTTTGTTGAAATTTTGTGGTAAAAATACTTGGTATTTGTATGTAGATTTTATTGTAGAAATTACTTGAATATTTAGTTTTTCTTTTGTTTTTTAGTGTATACAAATAAATTTTAGCTTGGTATAAATATTAAAAAAAATATTTGAGTGTTTTGTTTCTAAAAAAGATATTTGACTTATGAGACTTTAAAAATAATAAAAACCTCAAAGAAGCTCCTTAAAATATTAACCTCACAATTTTCAATCAAAATTTATACCTGAGTCTCAATATTAAAATATCATCAATTGTAATCTATTTCAACAGTTTTTTTATGGTGATTAATTCTAAATATAATATTATCCCATAAATCTACATTCAACAAAAAATACCCTAATTTAAAACTTCCTATAATCACATAAAATAATATCTTTCAATAAAAACTACCATAAAATTATATCCTCTACCACCATCCTACAATAATTCCAAATTCCCTTTCATCATTATTAACTCAATCCTTTCAAAGCAAAAAATATCCTCTTTTCCAAAACATAAAATGGCATTATCTAATCTTAAGCAAAACCTGCAAAATATTCTCTTAACTTAAAAATAAAACATTTTTCACTACCTATCATTAATAAATTATCGCTATATACCCTTGATGACTTTGTTTTTTTTTTAAAGTACTACTCTGAATCCCGGTAATTTTCTGAATATCAAATGAGCTCTTAAGTATTTTAGGTAATCTTTTACTTTGACTTTTCGCTTTACTTGACATTCTTATCGGAATTGGGGATTTCGAAGTTTGATTCAAATTATTCTTCAATGGAGATTTCGAAGTTTGATTGAAATCATTTCTCAATGGAGATTTCGACATAGTTCTTTTAACAATATTCATTTCATATGGACTAAGGCTTCTGTTATTCTTGTCTTCTGCAAAGTAATGATTATATCTAAGGTTTGGGGACTTAAAAGCTTCCCTGTTTATATGAAATCCTGTTTGAGGATTGTTTACACGAGGAAATTTATACTTCTTGTTAACTTTTGATCGATTGAATCGTGAATTGATTTGTTTACGCCAAAGATTGCTTATATCATTGTTGGTATCTATTTCTACTAAAAAAGAGTTGTTGCTTGTACTTGGGGAGAGTTCAGGTTCAGGGGTGTAGTCGGTTGGTATCATTTGAAAATGTTTTGATAGATTAAGATTGTGTGGAGAATACAAGATTATTTGTAAATAGAAATTATTGTAAATTTTATGAGTGAAATAATGCTTGGAATACTGGGTTTCTTTAGAATGATTGTTTAAATTAGGGATATAAATTTTTATGATATATGGTATTGATTATAACTTTTATTTTAGGTATTAGATGAAGTTATGTATTTGGTTGTTTTTATTAGCTTTTGATGATATATATCTATGTGCCGGTTTTAGGATTTGAGAATGATTTAATGATTGTACTAAAGTTGGTGTTTTATATATTTTTATGGTATTTTAAAGACTTGTGTATGATTTAGCTGGGGAGAATATTAATTATGATTTGAGGTAAGATTATTTGTGTTTTTTGATAATTTTGATTAAAATAAACTTTTTCTTTTAGATTTCTTGATTTATTCACTAATCCTCAACTTTATGGTTTTATGATTTTTTCTTGAGTTAATTTTAATGAAATTCAACATTGATTCTAACGCAACCAATAAAATATTTTCTTCATATATAAAATATTTTATTCCACTTGATGTTTACTGCCCATTTTTTAAATACATTTACACATATTCCTCCTACCAAAAATAAACCATCCTCCAAACATAATCATCCTACCAGCATCTAGTCATATTTTTACATAAAATCACAAAACCCACTTGCATCAATCTTATAAAATCTAATAATTTAAGCACCCCTTATAACTAAATTTTATTCCCAAAAACTAAGCCATATCATTCCACACAACCTAAAATCTATTCCAACAAAAACCCAATCCAGCTTACAATCTATTCCATAAACTCCAACATAACCTATTCTTATACAATCCTACTATAAACTTCATATTATTTTGTGACGTTTTAGCAAGCTTCCATAGTTTAATTTTATTATAGAAACCCATCAAATGGATCTTCAGCTTTTTTATCTAGTCCTAACCCCACTGCTTAGCGGAATATCCCTTATAGCTAATATTTGGGTTACTTATGTATACTTTACATTTAAAGAGCTTCAACAACATCCTTCAACAATCCTTTCATGGATTTCTTTATTTGAGATATCAATGTCTCATCATTCAATTGCCCTTGTAATCAACACGAATATGTCTATAGGTAATCATGGACCTCATTATATGATACAATTAATAAGCTTATTTAGTATTAGTGAAACTAAAGCTAGAAACATATCATGTGCTATAAACCAAATGTTGTTTTCAGGAGCTGTCACTGGAGTTTTATGTTATAATACTGTTATGTCTGTAGATCTTTTGATAACATTAAGAAATCCATTGATTCAAGGTAAAGCTCGTATGAAATATTATCATTTAGTAGCTTTATTCCTAGTTTTAATGAGTATGGGTTTCAATGTATACAATAATCTTTCATACTCAGAATGTGAAATGGACCCTATAGAATATTTATACCAAGTCTGGAATTATGGGCTTTTAACAGTTCCTTACTTTTGTCTTCTTTTAACATCATTATCTTCAATCTCTTACATAATCTTCAAAAACAAAGAAGATATCAACGCCCATACGGAAAAATACCTAAAAAGACATATGAAATATCTTTCAGTAAACCTTCTAATCTGGACTACAGGTGTTCTTTTTTACTGGGGTAAAAAAGAAGATAAAGGGATCTTTGGTTCTGAAGAAAAAAAAATTTTTGTATTACTAAACATAATATTAATCTCAGCATCTGGAGCAGTTCAAGCACTTATGCGTAATTGGGAGCCTATATTTTGGAACTGTTCTAAGCTTATATTCAATAGAAAAAAACTAAATATTAGCAATTCAATTATAAGTAGCGATTCAGGTTCAGTTATAATTCGTGATAGAGAAAATGAAGATATGTGGAATATGCCAATGAGTTTTATTATGCAAGAAAATATGAAATCCCATACAACTCTTTGTATATTAACTGGGCTTTGGGAAAGTATACGTGCTGCTGATTTTAGTTATAATACTGAATTTAATGTTTTAAATGAGATAAAAGTTGTGAAAAGGAAAAAAGTTAGGTTTTCTAGTATTAGGTATAAAATGCCGGGGTTGAATTTTTATAGTCACCCTTTTTTTGTAGTTGAAGAATATTGTCCGGTTATTTTTACTAGACTTAGGTTATTAGAAGGGATTGGTAGAGATGATTTTTTAAAGTCTTTAGACCCTGAGAAAAATAAAAGCACGTTGAATTCGGTGACTTCGGATTTAGGAGGGTCAGGCTCGTTGTTTATTTTTTCAGAAGATGGGCAATTCGCTATTAAAATTGTCCAGAAAACAGAGAGGAAAATGCTGGTTAAAGACCTTTTATCTGATTATTTTGAGCACATTGAAAGAAACTGTATGTCTTTTCTTAATCGTATACTTGGGATATTTACCATTAAAATCCCAGGCATTTCACCTCTTAATCTGATATTNATCGTATACTTGGGATATTTACCATTAAAATCCCAGGCATTTCACCTCTTAATCTGATATTAACACAAGGTCTACTTAAAGGAAACCTTGTAAAATTTTATGATCTCAAAGGGTCATCTCAGAACCGAATAACTGAAAATGTTGACCCTAGCGTATTTAAAGGTNTAACACAAGGTCTACTTAAAGGAAACCTTGTAAAATTTTATGATCTCAAAGGGTCATCTCAGAATCGAATAACTGAAAATGTTGACCCTAGCGTATTTAAAGGTCCTTATAAAGACCTTGATTTTTTAAATGAACAAGAAAAACTACTTTTATCTGATGAAACTGTTGCAGAAATCACAGTTCAATTGATGAGAGATTTTAAATTTTTGCTCCTTCATGAGATTATGGATTATTCGCTTATTGTTGGGATTTTTCGTTTCCATTCAGAGAAATGCTTTAAAGATATTAATGGGGAAAAATGGTATAGGCTTGGAATAATAGACTACTTAGGAAAATATTCTTTAAAAAGAAAAGCTGAGTATTATATAAAAAAACTCAGATATGGGAAAAAAATTAGAATGTGTTCTGTCAGGAAACCATTAAGCTATTATAAGCGGATGATCAGTTTTGTATTTAAGAAAGTTATCGCTATGCGATCTTTACTTGAAGATGAGTAATATAATAAATTAGTTTATATTATATGTAGTTGTATAATACAATTTAAGATAATATTCATATAAGACTTAACATTTATAATCTAAAATTTCTAAAATAAAACTCCTATGACTAAAGTTCATAGGGACTAATATCTTGTTTATTTCTGGATGATTTTCTGGTTAAGTTTCAATATGCAAATAAGTCTATATTTAATCCTATTCATCAATTTGCGAAAAACAAACACAGTAGCTAAAGTTATAATAAACATATAAGCTACAGTCAGTATGACAATAGAATGTGTTTTATTATATAAAGCGTCATCAACCAATACATCTAATCTTCTTGCAAAACAATCAATCAACATCAAAATCTCATCTTTCTGACTTTCTATACTACCAGTATACTCTTGATCTTTAATCTTTGTCAAATACTTAAGATCTTCAATATATCCATTGATTGCTATATACAAATTATTTATCCTTGAAAATTCAGCATTTAATGATTCAGATGAAAAAACACATTGATTTTGTCCTAATGCACTTGCAGTTTTTACCAAATTAGTCTCAAGTGGACTAATATCATAATCATTAGTATCTTGTAAAAAATATCTATTCAGTTTATAAAGGTCATCAATTACAGTTTGAGCTTTTAAATCTATAACAAAACTCTGTTTATCAGGGATTATATTATATATACTTTCATTACCAAGTTGAATTTCACGAGTCCAAAAAAAACCTTCATTGACTCTACTCTTTTCTATCATTGCTTTACTCCAAGCTTTCGAATCATAAATCATCAAACTATCTATATCATCATAAATAACATAATAATATGCTATAAAATATATGCCAAAAAGAAGTAAGATACTACTGAATATCGATAAAATTGTATATGTTTTTTTATGGCAATGAGATTTTGAAGGATTTTCATTTAATAACTCATGTTGTTTATATGTACAATCGTGAAGTTTTAATAAGTATTTTATATACAATTCTCGCATTTCATTGATTTTTTTAGTTTCTAACTCGTGATAACGTTTCCATACTTTTTTTACTGTAGATTCTAAGATGAAAAGAGAAGGGAGGATGAAAATGCAGAAGGTTATTGAAGCTAGGCCAACATATGAGATGAGAATGTAGATTTCTATTGTGAAGATTTTATTTAGAGTTGATGATGAACTTGAAAGGAGAAAAGCGATTGTTGATGTAAAAGCGTCAGGAAGCTCATTAAGGCCATTGTGGATTATGAAATAAGCATTTGATGAACTGAAGGTGTTTATGAATATTGAGACTTGGCTTATATATTCTTTTATGTATTGATGAAGAAGCATATCACTTTCAACAATTTTATCCTGCAATTTCATAAATGCTTTAAACTTCATATTCTCATAATATTTCTTTATATCTTCATCGATATTTTTTGTAATCTTTAAAAGTTCAGTATAATTCCCATCAAGCATTTCTATATACCCATTCATATCATTGACAAATTTACTTATATCTTCATCATTCCATATCCCATTCATATTCATCTGTGCATTTCTAACACCTAATGCAATTTGTGATACAATAAATTCTGAATTAGCTACTTCTATAATCGATAATTTTCCTTGATATTTCTTCATCATAAAATAATTATAAACAATAAGCCCAATTGCAACGATACAAAAAATCCCAATCTAAATATTCTTTACAATAAAATAAATACCATTCTTCATAACATTTACTATCTTTTCAATTTTCCTAGCTACAACAACCTGAAAAGCATGAGTATTTTTATTATTAGATGTATGGGCAAATGATGAATATACACTTTGAGCAACATTATCTTTGAAGGTTTTCGCTATTATTATAGACATTTCTTTATTTCTGTCAGGAATATCTTTATGTTCTTTTGCTTTAAGAGGACCATTAGTAAAATCTGTATCGAAAATTTCTATAACTTCTGCTTTGTCTGATATTTTTATTTGTCGCCTAAAAAGTGAAGTTTTTTTCTTTTTCAATATCNGTTCTTTTGCTTTAAGAGGACCATTAGTAAAATCTGTATCGAAAATTTCTATAACTTCTGCTTTTTCTGATATTTTTATTTGTCGCCTAAAAAGTGAAGTTTTTTTCTTTTTCAATATTGACCTTAGGCCTAGTCCTGAACATAGGCTTAGACGCTGTTGGAAATTATTAAGACCTTGATGAAAGTCTGTGGTTTCAACACCTTCTTTTATCCAGTTATCTTTTTCTACAGCAGAACTTGTGGCAAATAGTATATTATATGTAATATTTAAAAGTCTAAATTTTCTTACTTGAATAAATATTTTCCCACGTTTAACATAATCCTCGATTTCAAAGCACAACTTTTCATCATCATAGTTTAATGTTGTTGATGTCCCTTGCTGATTATCCATAGTAGATATCATAGGATAATTTTCTGTATATGGTAAGTTTTCAGAATAAGTTTGTTTTATTGTATGAAAAAAATGTTGGATTTTTTCATTTTTGCTATGAAAAACTTTTGGGATTATCGACGACAAAGGTAAGCATTGCAGATCTTGAGTGTTTTGATTAAACAATTGCCCAAAATTTTCAGTATTATTCCTTATAATATTATTACAATCAAAAAGGGCACATTCTCTAGCATGATGTATTGGTGTAATAGCTGCAATAAAATAAAACTCATTATTCAAAACTACACTATCAAGTTTTAAAGCAACTTCCTTAACAAATCCTTTAGTTGTTATAATAACCACATTATTTGGAGCATTTATAGACCCTTTTTCGCAGTTGTTAATGAAATCCCTTAGTATTTTTTTTATATATTTTATATCATTAAATGGTGCTGGTAAATATATAGTAATATTTGATTTCTCTATCATGTTAATTGAAGTTTCTAATATGTCAGCAGCAACTTTATTTGCTTTAAAAATTTCTCCGAGTGGTCTTGTGTTTATAATTATATGTCCGATTTTGTTGGAAAATAAATTTAAATCACCGTATATTAGGTTTTGGAGCTCGTTACTTGTGATACCTGCTGATTTTTGAATTAAGGCCAGACCTTGGCTGTGTTTGTTTAGGATGTGGCATAAGAATTTTCCATACATGTTAAGGAGTTCAGCGTTTTCACTATAGATTTTTACTGTGCTTTTAAAAGATTCGTTAAGGGATTTTATGCTTTCGAATAATCTGACACCGATATTTTCTTTTTCTGAATGCAAGGAATCAGATGCTATGTATTTTAAGAGAAGTTTAAGAATGCGTTTATCTTGTTCTAATAATGATCTTTTTGCAGCTAAATACTCATAAAACAGCTCAAATTCTGTTTTCTTTTTATCCTTCAAAAACCTTTCACCATATTTTACAGTAAGGAGCTCTGGTTCAATACCTTTAAAGAAATTCAGTTTATATAGCTTTAATTTAGCTAAAGCATCTTCTTTCATTATCATAAAGCAATAAAGTGCCTCATATGCAGATATGAGGAATTTATTTCTAAATCGTTTTTTCCACACTTTGAATGTGATTTCAATATTTCTTTTAATTGTTGCAGCTTTTTCTGGATTTTTTGACTTGAAAATGCAGTAATTCTGAAAATTCATCCTTTGGTAGATTTCAATCTCGTAAAATTTTTTTAAATCAAGAAGCCTGACTTGAGAAAAAAAATCTATTCTGGATCTAAACATAGAAAGGATAAGAATAAGTAAACCAGGGTATATGACAACTAATCCAATTTCTAAAAGGTAGCTTAAATCTAATTCAGATTCCATGATCTTCAAAAATCCAGCTAAAGTTAAAAAGGAATACTTTACCAAATCAAAATACACACAATAAATATTGAAATAAGGTAAATATAAGTAATCAATGTAAAGAATAAACGCAAAGCTAATAGTATATACACAATTATATATTTGATCAAATTTCGCATTTGTAAAAACTTTAAGCATTATGATAAGGATTTCTATGCTTATTGAAATAGCATTGTAATGACCATCAGGCTTCGACTGAAAATTGTTTGTAATAAAATTATGATCATATATAAAATACTCTTGAAAAATAAGTAGGGCAATAAGAATAAATGTGTGAAAAATCGAGAATGCTTGTATAGTATTTTGAAAATCTTGTACTGGGCTTTTGTATCCGCAAGTGTGATCTATATTTAATCCCCACGAACTAGAAAGGATATACAAAAAAGGAAAGCCAAACACCCTTTTTAAAGCTTTTAATGGAAGTACTAAAGAATACAAAAGCATTCTTTGATTGTATTCACGATTTATAGCAACTAAATACACATGGTATATAATGCTTAAAACCACAATATCTATAATTGCAATTGTAACAAAAAAATAGTATATTCCATATCCACCTTTTACAACAAGCCAATCATCACGTGCAAATAACGAAACTAATTCAATCACATTCTTGTCTTTACCTGTTAATAGACTTATATACCTAATCACAGACAGAGTTATAAAAAACAATACCCTCACAATATCGATTTTTAAATTTCTTGTTGGCCCTGCAAAACCTAATTCAATAATTCTGTATATGCAAATATAGCAACTTCTTTTCAATTTTGTATATACTTGAGAACTGATTTTTCTCTTTTCATCGTATTTACTATCATTCATCTTATTTAATATTTACTATAACGTTGAAAATGTGTATATAACCTTGTATTGTAATTACTGGTTTGTGCAGCATAGATTTTCTAGACAAAAAGTATTATTAGTAATTTTTAGTAAGTTATGTGCGAGGATTTTAGATAGTGGATAGGTTAAATTAGTTATTTCCTTCTGAAAAAAATAGAAAAAAACTATGTAAAATCCTGATGATGAAATAATAAAGCATAAAAGCGAAGATTATTGATAATATTTAGAATTTTTATGTATTTTATATATAAAATATAAATATAAGAGTTGGATATTAGTAAATATAATTGTTATTAAATATAGAAAGATTCTAGAGAAAGAGACGTCTATTTTTTAAACTGTCTTATTTTACTTAAACTTAAAGTAGTAATAACTTGAATATTAGTTTTGTGGAATTATTTATAATTATTTATATCTTTTGCTATTTCTCTTAGCTTCTATTACTAACTTTACCAAAAAGCATAATCATTCAACCAAAATTATTAATTTAATACAGTAATTACTCTCTGCAACTACACAGCTCTCATACCTAATTCTTATACGATTTCTTACAAAAACTCTTATATTTATTTTAGTCTTATAAAATAAAATCCAAATTTCTAGACAAAAAAATTAAAAAACTCTAAATCAATTCTCCTTATACAAATCTTATAATCTACTTTCTACATCTAAAAACTCATTATTATTATCCTAAAAATAAAACTCCTAATTTCTCTCCAACCTTTCTTCATCCAATTCCACNTTAAAAAACTCTAAATCAATTCTCCTTATACAAATCTTATAATCTACTTTCTACATCTAAAAACCCATTATTATTATCCTAAAAATAAAACTCCTAATTTCTCTCCAACCTTTCTTCATCCAATTCCACTCATCTTTACTTTTACTCAAATTTCATTTATCATATTAGTTAATTCTATAACCCTATATATATTTTCCCTATACATCCATCATTTTACACAAAATAAAATCTCAAAACCTTTCAACCTAATTTCTCATAGTTTTTTTTTCTTTTCACAACTTTTTATTGTTTCACTTCCCAATTCTTTTATATAGAAAAATCTAATATAAATTGATAAATTGGTAAATCCAAATCATTATTAGACAACTTTAATATAAATTATGAAAAAAGACGAAGAAGAAAACTTGGCTTTAATCGGTATAGAATTCGACATCTTCTCAGCTGAATTAGAGAATTCTGTGAAACATAGTGACAACAACACTTTGAAAAAAATCCTTGAAAATCTGACGAACGCAAAGCCTAAGTATAAAGAAGTTTGGCGTAGAGCCCGTATGAAGCTGAAATTCAAATCCATAATTTCCAAATTGTATAAAGAACTACGGTTTTTCAGTGGTGACTCAAGTACTATCTATCGTAAAGATGAAATAATTAGCAAACTCGTCAAAAGCCATGCTTTTACTGAAACACTTATGAGCATAGATCGCATATCAAATTTTATGTTTCACCCAAAAGATCGGTTTAGAGAGTTTTGGAATGCTTTAATATCAACTTTACTATTATATACTGCGACAATCATGCCTTTGAGTATGGCTTTTTTCGAATCTGAAGTTCAGGATGTCTGGTATGTTTTAGATCTAATGCTTGACATTCTATTTTTTTGCGACATCCTGGTAACTTTAAACTCAGCCTACTTCGACAAAAATGGCCATTTAGTGACTAAGCGCAGTACAATTTTCTGGAAATATTTTAAATCTTGGTTTTGGATTGACCTAGTTTCCTGTATTCCCTTCAATTTGATATCTGGCAGTAAAAGAAGTTATAACAGCCTTCTAAGACTTGCAAGGCTTCCACGTTTAGTAAAATTACTAAGACTTTCTAGGCTTTTGAAAATGCTTAAATCATCAAATAGCAGTAATGGTTTTATGAGAAAAATTGAAGAAAAACTTGATATTAAAACTTCAGCTATGAGACTATTTCAAGGTTTTATGACAGCTGTGGTATTATTACATTTAATGGCATGTCTTTGGTTTTATTCAGCTCGATTTCAAGACTTTGAGATTAATACCTGGGTAGTTAAGTATGGGTATATAGATTTGGATATAGGAAGTCTTTATCTAAGGTCATTATATTTTATTATAACAACTTTAGCAACAGTTGGATATGGAGATATTGCGGCAAATAATGATTTAGAACGTGTTTTAGTTATTGTGTGGATTATTGTTGTTATGTTTTTTATGACTTTTAATATCAGTAGTATGTCTAGTATGACTAGTAGTATTGATACAAAAGAAAGTATTTTGCAATATAAGATCTCAGTCATTGATGATTTTTGTAAGGAGTCGAAACTTAGTAAGGAGTTGAGAATTAAACTTAAAGAAGCTTTAAAGTATTCTACGGAAAGTAATGGGGGTAGTTTGTATAATAAACAAGATATTATACTTGAACTCCCTAAAAAACTTAGATTTGAAGTCTCTTTGGCTATGCACAAGGGCTTTGCTCGAGAAATTTCATTTTTCCAAGAAAATGACCCAGTTTTTGTGTCAAACATCATCCCTCTTCTTATTTCTCAAAGATTTAAACGAGATGATATAATCTATAAGGAAGGTGACCATCCTGATGAAGTTTATTTCATTGTAAGTGGCCGAGTGGGTTTTGCATTCAGTAGCAAAATGATAGTCTTTCAACAAATATTCAAACAAGAAGATTTCGGCTATATAGAATTCTTTTTATCCTCACCAAGGATTTTTACTACAAAAGCTATGACCAACACCGAAGTTTTCACATTAAAAAAAAACCTTCTTCAAGATATCCTCAAACGATTCCCTTTAGTCGAGTACAAACTCAAAAAAAAAGCTGAAAATGAAAAAATGAAAAGTCTTCGGAACATAATCGAAGTCAAAGTGATATTCGAACTAAAAAGTTATAAAAACTTAAACGAAATTCCTAATAAAAAACTTAAAGAATATATAAAAGAAAGGTTTATAGAATATCAAAAAACCTGGCGAGACTTTGAAACTGAAGAGTTAGGCTCAGCTGACTTATTATTAACAACTGATACTCTTAGCCGTAAAATCGAAAGCCTTTGGGGTCTATATGAGAAACTAGAAAATCATGTAAAAATTATAAAAGAACAAATCCTTCCAAAAACTTTAAATAACCCTCATAATACTAATTAAAGTCTATTAATAACAGTTACTAAAGATAAAAGAAACTCGGGGCGAGTCTTGCATCAAAAGCAACTCCAGTATGCTTGCCGACTAAATATGCTATTTTATGAGCATACATACAAGGTGCAGGAACTCTAATTCCTCCTTGCCAATTATAATACATATAACAAAGGTTATATGTCAACTCATATAATGTTTTAGGTGCAATTTGACTATCATTAACAACAATATTATAATGAGTTGGGGTCATACACCCTGCATTAACATTATGAGACATAAGGTAGAAATTGTAATGATCCCAAACAACAGATGAATCGACAACTATACCAGCATGAGGATTAGCATTGTTAAGGAAGAATCTTTGGTTTACACGTTTATTGACGACTAAAGCGACAATTTCAGGTTTCCAGCTAGAATCAAATTCTCTTATGGCCATAATAAGCTGAGGTAGTTCTTTGTTTACAACTTCAGCATATTGAGAAGTTCCAACCCCATCACGATATATGATAATGCTTTGGGGTTTTTTCTTCCCATTTGACTGAAAATATTGTTTAAGGGCTTCAAAAAACAATGGGCTTAATACCGATGAGATCTCTTGACCTGGGTTATGAAAAGCGATTTTCGAAAAGAACTTAGTAAAACTGCTATCTAAAGATGCACAAAAACCTAAAACACTTTGTCTTGCATTAAAAGTATTATGACACACATCTATACCTACAAGCATTGTTCTCTCATTAATACCTTGAGGTATATTTACAGCCCATGGACCTCCTCCTATTTTACATAATATCTGTACAGCAATTTTTGAATATACACTCATATCACGTTTTTCAATAGATGAAGTTAAAATTGCTTGACTTGGTATAGGTCTTTCAGTAGTTAATACAGTTTTTATAGCTTTATATAACCCATGAATGTTTTTTGGTATTAAAAGTATTATAAGCTGAGCTTCTTTACGAACTTTTTCTTTTAAGATGTTAACATAAGCTTGTTCAACGTTTTTCATGTATTGAATTGGGCATAAAATTGGGGGTTTGACTTGAAGACCAAATGATTTTGAGATGTTTGTTAGAGAAGTTGTGAACTCTTGGGCTAAGGCTTGGTCGCGTTCGGTGAAAAAAAGCTGCCAACGATCGAGGTTGATAGGTTTTAAGGATGAACAGTCTTGAAGGCGGAATGATGCTTTGTCGTTGACTTGGAGCTTTTNTACTTGAAGACCAAATGATTTTGAGATGTTTGTTAGAGAAGTTGTGAACTCTTGGGCTAAGGCTTGGTCACGTTCGGTGAAAAAAAGCTGCCAACGATCAAGATTTATAGGTTTTAAGGATGAACAGTCTTGAAGGCGGAATGATGCTTTGTCGTTGACTTGGAGCTTTTTATTGCCGGTGATTATAGATGGATGCGGCAGTTGCAGTCCTTCTACAGGTACTGGTTGCAGCGAGGTTTGCATTCCCCAATGGTCTTCGGTGATTTGATGTAAACTATTAGCTAAACCTTGTATATCTTGCGCTCTTTTTTCAGGCCTCATCCTAGTATGTACAGCAATTTCCTTTTTCAGCCTAAAGTCATCTTGTAATGACCCAGCTCCAGTCATCCTACACAGTTCTGGTATGAGTTTAATAGCTTCGGCCCTATACGATCTTCTAGCAAGTATCAAAGGTTGATTCCTCACTCTAATTATAGCTTGGTACCTGGAACTAAAATACTTAGCAAAACTAATCTCTTGGCTTCCATAACAAAACTTATCCTCAGGGTTTTCATCAAATAGCACATCTTCAATTCTATACATACTTTGCGATCCATAACTAGTCATAACAATTTTATCCCTAAGCTCATTTCTTATATGATCTCGACAGTTTGGTCCATATTTTTTCATATACTCATTGATAATCTCTAAAAGACTATCAGTACGGACAAGTTTAAAAGAACAGTCGATTGTGAGCATAAGTCCATTTCGAAGTAGGTTGATACTAGTAAAAAACCCAGGCCAAATACAAGCTGGGAATCCTTGAACACGTTTAGCTCCAGAAGGGTCATAATGATTCCGATCACATCCGATTTGAACTAATTTAAGCATTTTGAGCTTATGTCTTAAGGAAATATTGAAAATCTGCATTGTGGATTTTTTTATCAGACTAGGTTCACTAAGATCAACCTCGCCAGATGGGGTGACAAGGATTTCATACATCGCTTCTCCATAAGTACATGCGATTTTGAGCTCTTTAGTCCCATCAGATGAATCTACTGAGCTAGAAACTTCAGAGTTTGTAAGCTCTTCATCTCCTAAAGATGATAAGGTGTCTTGGGTTACGTCTTTTAAGGAAAATAGGTTCTCACCGCAGTGAATAAACTCGTCTAGATACTTTGTTATTTCCTTTCTTGAGCTTCGGATTAGCTGCTTTTTCAACTTGGTGTTGTCTGTTGGGATTGGCGGGGCAAAAGATAGAGTGTAGATAAAAACTTTCTGGGCCTCTGGAAGAGCTACAGTGTATTGGTTTGAGGTGAGGAGGAGTTTTCGGTAGGTGTTAGGACATGCTGGGTGAGTGGGAAGACAATTTTCACTAAGCTTAGATATCATTATTAGTGTATCTTTGGATCGGATAATATGGTGATTTTTCCGAATTTAGAAATTAGGCATGGGGGGGTTTGTGAAAATTATACATTTAAAAGGGAATAATAAGTTTTTATTTTGTTTTAGGAGAGTTTAGGGGCAAGGCTAATTACTGAGATTTTTTAGTTTTTTTTAATTTGGTTTTGAATGTAGGATTGGGTGTTATTTTGAAGATGAAGAATATTTAAGAGTTTTATATGATAATAGGCTAAAGTTAAGGGTTTTTTGTGTAATTATTTGTTTAGGACTAGGTTTTAGNAAAGTTAAGGGTTTTTTGTGTAATTATTTGTTTAGGACTAGGTTTTAGATAAGATTTTTAAATGTAGATAATTAAATGGAAAACTTATAGGAAGATAAGAATGTGAAAATGAGATTTTAAGTTTATTTTTATATTTATTTGCTAAGGAGATAGTGATTTTAAGTTTTGATATAATTTTTTCTAACTAAGTTATATCTGCAAAATAAAAAATTATCAGTGAAGAAATTTTTTCGGAATTTTAAATATCGGTATTTAGTTGGGTAGGAGTTTATTATAAGATATCATTAGTTTCTTTCAGAAAGGGTCTAAAATTATTTCTGGCTAATATCAGAAAAGGTCAGGATTCAATATCTCCCAAAAACCTATTTTCTATTTAGCATACATTTAGCAATAAAGCATTAAAAAAAATGCTTAACTTCACAAAGCCTATTCAAACTCAATTTAAAAAAAGCTCGTATTTTCTTCCCAACACCCACAAATATCAAAGCCTAATCCTAATATTTATATAACCTCATAAAATATAAATCAACATATACTAAATAATCAAAAGGACAAAATTCTCAAATCAAAACTAAATCATATCCTCCAACTCATCATATCAAAATCCTCTTTCCATCTTCACTCTTTCTCAAAAAAATCTAAATATAAATAATAGCATGGCACTCAGCAACTACATGCTTAAAAACGCACATTTTTTAAGTATCCGAGTATCCGAAACCCTCCAATACCCTTACTTCATACTCCCTAACACCCCCAAAGAAGTAATTTTCAGTCTAAACCCAATTAAAGCTCTTCGTGATCTCCGCAATGAAATCTCCCAATACTATAAAGGTTTACCAATTGAATTCTTTGGTATTGACAATACCAAACTTAGTCTTGGTTCATCAGTATTAGATTCAATAGCTGATCCACTTTATATAAAAATCGGTGAGGATAAAACTTTTGTCTTATACAACCTTGATGTAAATCAACTTTATCTAACCCCAAGTCAAAGAATCCTAGTCCAACAATATGAAAAAGAAAAAAACCTAATAAGAGAAGAAGCTGAAGTTATTGGAACTTTTAATTATTATATACTTAAAGAGCTTAATGATATTTCTAGCAATATGATAACATCAGAAACTTTTGGGCTTATTGTTAAAAATGCGATATTGAAATATGGGACTCAAGTATTACAGCAAATACAAACACTTGAGGCACAGTTGGAACTTTTGAAATCAAATCATGCTTTTGAGATTGATGCTCATAAAGAAGCTACTAAGAAAGCAGAGATTTATTCGAATAAAGTTATTAAGAGGTGGTATTATGTTATTGTTTTACAGTTTTTAGGTGTGCAATATGGAACTTATAGACTATATTCTTGGGATATTATGGAACCGTTTACTTGTATGACTGCCATGGCGGATATTTCTTTTGGGTATTTGGTTTGGTTGATGTGTGGGAAAAAAGGGTTTGGGATTGAAGGACTGAAGAAGTATTTGTTTGATAAGAAATACAATAAACTTATGAGAAAGAAGAAATTAAATCCTGATGAAGTTGCCCATATCATTAGGATTATGGAGTCTCTTAAAACTAGAATTAAAAATCTTTAGGAAGATAATTTTTGTTGCATTTTTTAAGATTTTATAAGGCATTTTGGATAAAAAATTGTATGTGTTTTCTTGTATAAATTGTTATAAATATTCTATAGGTTTAATTTTATCACATATCACTGACCAATAAATTGTGCAGATTTTTATCAGATATATCTCTAGTTTCTTCAATGAACTAAAATATAATTACATTTTCTCACCAATCTAAATATTATTTCCTTTAAAACCACAACAAATACTTATATCTATTTTCATAACCCTTACCTTCATAGATTCTCTTCTCATTTCACATTTTCCTATTATTCAACTTTAAATATAGCATATGAGTTATGTAATCGATGTAACTCGTGAAAGCGTAAAGTTAGCAATGCAAGCTCTTGGTATCCACCCCGACGAACTCCTCGAAAAACATCCAGAAAACTTCTCATCCAAAAACATAGACGAAGAAATCCAAAGTCTTCGCTACAACTTCTTCCATCGTAAACAACAAGAACTAATTCGTCAAATCAAAGCCTTCATACGAGAAGAATACATTCGTCACAATGTAAAACCCAAAGATTTCAATACCTTAACCTCAGAAGTTATCGAAATATCCGAAATCCCTGAAGAAGTTCCTAATGAAATCCAAAAAGTTAAAGAAAAACATAAAAACATTCTAAACAAGCATCTTTTAGGAGTCATAGAAAATCTAAAAGACGTCAAAGCAATTGAAACCAAACTGCAAAACGGGCAGAAAATACGAAACAATTCTCAATCTCAAGTAAGTAGAAAAAGGGTTCGAATGCAGGAATTAAAGCAAAAACAAATACAAAACTATGAAAAAAATCTCAAAATTCAAGACTCAATAATTTTAACAACCCCAAGACATATGAATACAACTTTTATAACTGAAAAGTCTAAAAAAAAAAAAATTACAAGTTATTCCCCAACTACATTATCAAAAGCAGACTCAAATACAAGTTATTCCCCAACTACATTATCAAAAGCAGACTCAAATACAGATATCGATATATCAAACATGATAAAAAAATATGAAGAAAAAATGGATAAATCCAAAATAATCTATGATGGGTTTTTAAAAAATAAACGTGAAGCTATGAGTAGAATATTAGAACGATCTTTAAGAACAACACAAAATATTCAAATTGAAAAAAGTACAGAATACAATGATAAACTGAATAAACTTGTTGAAAAAACTCAAGATGCTGATAAAAGGAGGTATAATGTTATGAAAATACAAACGGAAAAACGTATAAAACAAAAGGAAATACTAGATGAAAGACGCTCGAAGACTAGAAGTAAATTGGATGAGAAACAAAAAAGTTTAGAGAAAAAATTTAAGGATATTGAGGATAAAATGAGAAGGTCAGAATATTTTTTGGAGAAAAAACATGATAAATGGATGAAAGAGTTGGAAATGAGGAATGAGTTACAAAGACTTAGAGATGAGGAAACATTGTTAAATGCAGAAAGGAAAAAAAGGATTTCGTGAGTTTTATTTAGGAAATATAGGAGGGATTTGATACTTGAGAAACAGATTGATGATAGTAATAGGATTAAAGCTATGAAAGATGAAAAGGAAGAAGGGTTGAAGAAAAAAATGGAATTAGCGAATAAGACTATGATAGAAAGAGAAAAGTTTTATGAGGCGATGACGATAATAAATAAAGCTCCTGAGTCAAAAATACTTGGGAGTAAAGGGAAATCTAGTGAGCAAATTAGAAGAAGGCGTTCGATAGATGATTTATGAATATAAGTGTTGTTTTAAAAAATTTGTTAGGCTTTTGGCAATAGTTTATTGCTATAGGTTTTTATAAGATAATATTATAATTCTGGTAGATTTAGGAGTTTTTATTATTTTATTTGTTGTTGTGATTATAAATCATTTTCTATTATGTTTTCCTTTAATGTTCATAAAATGCATCTCCCTCTAGGAATTCATATCTTTCATTGATTATTTCTATTCTAAATCATAATAAAACTAAAAAAAAAACTCATTATTTTATTAGAAAACCCTTTCCCCTATAACAAATCCTTCCACAATCATCAATTGAATCATAAGACCTTAATTTTTATATACATTTTACATATCAATCTAACAAAATCTATTCCCAGCTTATAATTTTAAAATATGAGAAGTAATAATGCCTCTTTACGCCCTGCAACTGGCCTTGAAGACAATGCTGGACCAAAAACCCAATTCATCAATACTCAAGGATCTTTAGCATCCTTAGGTAATACAGGTTCAGCATCTTTAAAAGGCAAGCTTCTTAGCTTAGAAGAGCTCGTAAGGTCAATAACTGAAGAAATGAATTTCCACAAAAAAGAAGTACAAATCCTAAGATCAGAAAAAGATACACTTGAAAGTGTTCTTAATATGAAAATAACTGATGTTCGCAAAAGCCTTATGAATGAAATTGCCCGAGTCGAAGATGAAATGAAAAGACACTTTGCTCATCAAAAAGCTGAGAACTCAAGACTTCAACAACAAATTACTCAGCTTAAAGGAGAAAAAACTTCTTTACAACAACAGTTGCTAGCTTTGCAAAGACGCATTTCTGAATTAGAAACTCAAATAGGTGCTGAAGATTCATAAATAGTTTATGATAGAAAATACAGTTTATTGATATTAGATTTTTATACATGTTAGAAATTATGTGATGATTTATCTTAGAATTTAAGTCAAAGTTTTATTATTGGAGTTTTTTTCGAATTCTTTATATATAATTCATCTATAATTCTATATAATAAGTATAAAAAACCTCATATAATTCTTTATAAAAATTATTTATCAGCTCACATTATAACTTTAACCCAATATACTTTAATAAATATTTTAAACAATTTTTGAAACTCATAATTTTTTTATATTTCCTCCTGATAATAAACTACAATAAAACTGTGTGTTTTTTTTAATCATAATTTACTTAAGCTAAATATTTTCATAATAATTCTTTTATTTTTCTGATAGCTAAATCTATTATTAACTACAAGATCGAAATATTTTATAAAATGGATTGGAAAAAACTTGGAATTTTTAGGAATTTAAACCGCTTTGATGTCTGGGAACATATTTATGCTTATTTAGATGTGAAAACAGTGATGGATGGGATGTCTAAATCGTGCAAATTTTTCAAAATGCTATCTTTAATGCATATCTCACATATTAAAAGCATATGTATATTACCTTTAAACATAGACTCAAAAGCTTCATATTGCAACCTTATTGAACTGTTGAAATGTGAGAAAACTTTTCTTTTGAAAATACGAAATAACCTCAAAAACACAGATTGCATGGACTTATCTTATACAAATAAAAGCATAATCAGACTGAAATTCACTAGCGAGAATGGGATTTTTACTCCACTTTTACCTCTTTTAAAGTCAATTTCAAATTTTAACCATTTTACTCTAAGCGGTAATTCATCTTTGCCTGTAATTCCAGAAGATCTAATAACAGAGATGCTGAAAGTTGTATATGAAAAGAAAATCGTGTTTTTTAAAATTTCGAAAGTCGCCCTTAACAACAAAGCTTTTAAAAGAATTGCCCAGTATATAAAATCAAAACTGCCTAAATTTATAATAATCGATATTGCATGCTTTAGTAATAAAGCATTAGCCTTTCAGAATTATTTATCTACTATATGGAAGAATCAATGGCTATTAGGAATAGACTATAAGTTGAATGGCAAAGTAATACTAACTTACAAAAGAGAATTTTTAGCATAGATAATCCTAATTAGATTGCTTAAATAACATTAAATAAATATGGAACGCTTTACTATATAAACCCATATATTTACAATGTATTTTTCCTTTGCATCATAAATTACTTATAAACCTTAGTTTATTTATCTTATTCAATATAATTAGTATTTACTTTTAACTGAAATATCCTGTCTTTTACTTAGTATCTTTTTAAGAATATGAGCAACTCCAACCACACTATTTCCAAGATGTTTAAAATCTCTATAAACAAATTCCCAGTTTCCTTGATTCATCTTAGCAGTTCTTAATACTTCAGCACTTGTATATCCCATTTTGATAAAAGCATTTTTTATTTCATTAAGGTTGTCATTAGGAAACTCTTTACCCATCTTCCTTTGCACTATATTAAAAATATCTGAAATGCAAAGTCCATTAGAGTATTTATAAGGAGGTCCTTCTAGAAGTGTCTCAGGGAACATAGTATCTTGTGAAGTAGCTAAAAAGTCTTCTATGTCAGAAATATGCAAGTTTTCAAAGTTTAGGTTTAAATCAGGTGATATTTTGCAGGATTCACTCCATTTATCAACTTGTTCTTTTGTATAGCAATATGTATGTCTATTAGCTGAGTTAATTGATGAGAATTTTCTTATACACCAAGTTCCTTTACGGGTACAAGGAATTTTATCACAATGGAGGATTTGGGTGTGCTTTACAGCTCTTGAGGAGTTTTTACCTGCTTCAAATGTCATAAAGCACTTGGGACAAAAAGCTTTTATTGACACGTCCATTATTTATACTATCAGAAAGCGATCTTTTTAAAGATATTTGATAGAGGGTATTATATGATGTTTTATGGTAATTTCACTTTAGAATAGGTAGTTTATTTGAAAGTAAAAAATATACATAAAGATATACAAAAAATTATCTTCAAAACCAAACCTAATCTTCTCATTTTTAAAGTATATTATTACTACCAAAATCACACTATAGGCCAGAACTTCTTAACAATCTCTTTAGGTTCAGTCAAATTCTCAGCCGCCGCCTGAACCCCTCTTTGCTGTAAAATCTCCATATACGGTGATATAGAAGATTCTTTAAACACTTTCCTGACTTGATCAGGAAGTACTGATGATATTTTTAGCATCTCCACACAATCATCGGGTACAGCTTTAATAATTTTCTGATTTTCATTAACAATCCTCACAGCTTCTAATTTATCCTTCATCGTATACTTACAATCAATTGTCCTTTTCGCTATATTTTTCTGTATAAATTCAGAATAATCTATATCATCCTGAGAAATACTACAATCAACAAGTTTTCCAGGAAGATCATTGACCGTAGCCATCAAAAGGCTGAATTTTTCGATAAGTTTTACAACTTTTTTACTAGTACTTTTTGGTACTAATACAATATAAGGAGTTAATTCAGATAAGCTAGCAACATGTTGTAGGTTGCCTCTACCTGATGCTGAAAGAACAGTTAATATCATTCTTACTATAAGTTCAGAATCTGGGTTGATTTCCCATAAGTTTTCTGCCCCAAGTGCTACAATAAGATCAGTTGTTCTTAAATCAAGTTCAACTCTTTGTTGCTCTATAGTCTTTATAGAGTTTTCTAAACTATCATAATAATCATCAAAATCCTTTTCTCCAACAAACATCAATACCTGCCCTGGCTTGGGAGCAGGGATTTTTGATTTACCAAGCCCCATTAAAAAATTACAAAACTAAGCTTATTATAATTTCTAAGCCTAATAAATCAATTTGGATAAGGCCAGAAATAATTCACTATAGTCTCAGGAGCTTTTAATCCTTCAAACATCGCTTGGGTTGCTTGTTGGATAATCTTATCAATTCTTGGTGGGACTCTACTTTCACTAAACACTTCTTTAATATCTTCTTTTACTGTTTTAGATAATTCACATATTTTATTCATGTCTGTAAGAGATTTTCTTATAACTGAATCATTTTTATCAACAATTTGCACACAAGTTATCATATCTTCAGTAGAATATTGGTATTCTATAAGTTTATCAGTCACATCTTTATAGATATTTTTAAGTGTTGTTTTGATTATTTCTGAATTGAAGGTTTTTTTAAGATTTTCTATTTCTTCATTAAAAGCATTGACTGTATTGATATAATCACAATAATCTTCGATTAATAGACGGAGTTTATATGAGAAAACATTACATTCGAATTTTATATAAGGTGGTTCTTCGGTCCATTCCATACTGTTTATATCAGCTTTACCATTTGTTGCTATAACTACAATCATCATACGCATTACTTCTTGGAAGTTTGGACATCGTTCCCATAGTTTTGCTGACCCTAAACTTCGGAGAAAGTCTGTGAATCTGAGGTCAACTTCAGTACGGGCTTTTTCGATTCTTTGGATATTTGGTTCTTGGGTCATGTAGAAGTAGTCTATTTCGTCTATGCCTGTAAGTTTAAGGACTTGTCCTGGATAGGAAGAAGGAATTTTTGATGTGTTTCCCATGTTTTTTATGAGTAATATGTAGAATTAATAGCTCAGTTTGGTGGGAAAGCTGGGTTTTGAATGTGATTAAAGGAAATTTGTTAGGAATTTTATTAGAATTTGTTGGTTTATGTGATTTATAGGTTGGTAGTAGGTTATTGGGGGATTTTTTTTATTTGAGGATGTGGAGTTTATGGTTTTGTTTTTTTAAGATAATAGGATTTATTATAATTTTATACTTGATATAAGATTTTCCTCTAACAATTATCTGAATTTTCAATGTAGTTTCTTTATTATTTCTTATAATTTTTTGCATAAACCTATCATTACCTTAATATAATACCAAATTCACTTTATGCATTTTTAGTAATACTACAACAGGAATAAATCATATTAATTCCCCTTAATAAACCCTAATCTTATCTAAGCATCTCATTTTAAATATTTAATTTACACTCTTATCCAAAGTATTTCTTCTCATCAACTGATTCTTCCTCAGCCCATATCCAAAATCATAACTCATCTTACTCTCATTTCCCCCTCTAATAGTTTTAATTCTTGTTGTATCAGGAGATCTACTAAACTTATTTTTACCCTCACTCTCCAAAACGCTTTTAGAATTATCCAAAACACTCATCGTCTCATGATTAAAAATCATCTCACTAGTTCTAGCTGAACTTCTCCCATTATATATTTGTGGTAAATTACTAGACATTTGTTGTATTAAAGGACTTTGAACAACATCAGTTCTTAACCTTTCAACCAAAGACAAAACATAATTAAACTGTTCAACTCTTGTATTTTCCTCTTGTCTTTGTCTAGCTTCTATTGTAAACAACCTAGCTTCATTAGGACCTTTTCCTTGAATATCCCTCAAATTCATAGGAAGCCAAGCAAGTTTTTCTTTAATTTCATTCAACCCTAATTCCATTTCCATTTTAGCGATACGTAAGGATTTCTCTAATGGGATTATATGCTCATTAAGTTCTTTATTAAATTTATCTTCAAAATTTAATGTATATAAACTTGGGTCTTTTGATAAAAATTTACTATGTGGAGAATGAGGACCAGAGCTCATAAGTTCACTTTCACGATGAAAAAGACCACGAGAATTAGAGTTTTTTTCAGTATCATTTATTGGAAGAGTTAAGTATTTATGATAATCGCTTTGAGGTATATTTGAAAGATTTTTTCTATGGAAGTTTTTATGATCATTAGCTTCACTAGTTTCTGTATCTTCAAAAGGTAATGTTGTGTGTTTTTTGAATTCATCTTTTTGAAACCCTGGAAGTTTAGAAGATGCTTTTTGGAGGTCTTGATTTTTAGTTTCTTCTTTATGGGTGGAATTATGGGGATTTTCATGTTTGGTTTTATGCTTTGATAGATCTTTTTTGTCGTTGTTTCCATGTGGATTAGGTTTTTTAGATTTTGATAAACTTTGGATTTTTTTCTGTAATTCTTCAAATGAAGCTTGAGCTGTTGCTGTTTGGTCTTTTATTTTTATTAGTTCATCTTTGAGATCTATGATTTTTTCATCTAAACACTGAGTGAATCGTATAGAGTTTTCTATTGAACTGTGAAATGTTTTGGATTTTTCTGCATTTTGGCTCTCGTTTACTGTGATTTCCTGCTTAAGTCCTTTGATTTTACTTTCCAAAGCGAAAATTTCTTTATATTCCTGCTCTTGGATTTCTTTTAAATGCTCATTAATATCTCTCATAGCTTGACATGTTTCATTTTCAGCATCTTTAATATTTTTTTCTATGATTAAAATTTTTTCTTCAATACTGGATCGGATTCGTTCTTGATTTTCTTCAAAGAGATCGAATTTATCTTTAGTCCTTTTTAATTCTGGGAATATAATATCATGAATTTCTTTCTTTGTTGATTTTTTTGTTTCTTTTGCTACATTTTCAACTAGTCTTTCTACCTCAAAAGGTGTCATTAAAGTACTCGCTAATTTTCTTATTGATTGAATATTTTCTTCAAGGATAGTCATTTTTTTATCAGTGGATTTTTGTTTAATATCGATATCGTTGTGAAAATTTTCTTTGATTGACAGGATTTCTGAAGTCAGGGTTTCGTTAAGTTCTTTTATCCGGTTTTTTGCATTTTCATCAGTTGAGACGATCATGTTTTTTAGTAATACAATCGATGTTTCTAACAACTCCAGTTTTTTATTAGTCCCACTCATACTTAACATAAGATTATGTTCTGAACCAGCCAAAGCATGACCTTGTTTAATAGCCGAGTCCTTAAGCAAAAAAATTGTACTCCTAAGCAGCGAAGGTATATTAACCCAATCATTAGGATTAATACTCTCAAGAGCCTCAGTCCACGCTTTATTTTTGTCATAATCTTCCATTCTTTATTTATCAACCCATACTTTCTCTCATTCTATCTCTTAATAAATTTCTTCATAATCCTATTATCCTATCTATTCTCATAAAAAAATACCACTAAATATTTCATTTCAAATATAAAAACTTCAAATAAAACCTAGATTTTATTTTACAAAAAAAAAAACGATTATAAACAAAATGGGCTGTACTGAAACTAAGCAAATTGGATCTGAAGAACGGTCTGTTATGGCAGCAGAAGAAGGTCTTGGATTTTATATGAACAAATCATCTCGTGTTGATTCAATAATCAGAAAATACAGCAGCAATAGTTTAATAAACCATACTCATCTTACTCGTATAGCAGAAATGTTAAATCTTACTATAATAAACACTGCTCCTAATACTCGTGTTGAGGAGTTCTTTAGAAAAATCGCAAACAAAGACGGTTTTTATAACTTAAAAGACTTACTTATTATAGGTATTCTCTTATCTGAAGGAGAAAAAGAGGAAAAAGCGAGGCTTATTTATCAGATTTATGATGAAAACCTTACTGATTCTATATCTTTAAGTGAGATTAAAAGCAAAATGCTCATGGATTTAGCTGGACATAGCGCAAAATCTCTCCCAGTTTTAGTTACTAATGAACAGACACCTTTTTCTAATGTACTTAAGAATGAGAAATATATGCAGGATTTAGAATCGATTATGGTTAATGCTGTTAATAAAGTATCAGCGCTTTTTGGGAATTTAGAAAATTTGAATGAGAAAAAATTTGTTGAGATTTTCAGCAATACGATTGGAGGTAGCCTTGTTACAGCATCTGGGTGGAGGATTTTTATGATGGAAGTTTTTGTCGCAGAACCACCGAAAAAACAGTTTAATAACCCTTTTCGCAAGACCCCGAAATAAGTAATTAGTTAGTTGGGCTTAATATGAAAATGAAGAAAGATGAGGTTTTTGAGGATATTTGATGATTTAATGTGATAGATAATCAAATAATTAGCTAAAGTTATTTGAATAACAAATAAAGTAAGTTATAAAATCAAATATTTTAAAACCAAGAATTGAAGCTAAAATAAAATCTTAAACATAAAAAATACAACATGACCCAAAATCACTCTAGTATCAATATTTAAACTTAACAGAAACCTACAAATTCACATCGAAAAAAATAAAAATCTGAAAATTTCAAATATAAAATACAAATTATCAACCTTATATATAAATTAGTTTCTGGTAGTATGTTTTTTAACGATATCTCCTTGAAGTTCCTGTTTGAATTTTTCCAGTTTAGTCAATAACCCATTATAAGCAATCGGCTTTCTTTTTGAATTACTTTTAGACTTTCTAAAAAACACTAATTTTGATGACAAATTCCTAGTAGACTTGTCTGCTGTTAAATCATTATCATTAGCCGGAATTTCTTTATCTAAAAAAAAACTGTGTTTTTTCATTTTATATCGAGGTTGGAAATCTGTTTTTTTAAATTCTTCCCATTCTTTGACCATTTCATTGAACTTCTTACTTGTTGGAGAATAGTCTTGCTGCTTTGAAAGATCGACGAAAATCTTTTTAGAGCTTCTTTTTGTAATCATTACAACTAATTATAATATAAGTGAAATTTAAATACAAAAAGAGGGAATTTCTTAAAATGGTTTATTAGATAAGATAATAATATGATACGGTCAGTCGCTTTTTCTAATAAATTTGCATAGAAAATATTATTAAACTATTATAAAATCAAAAAATTAAGCTTAAAATTGAAAGCAGACATAAAAAATACTTAAAGTTTGAATAAAAGCCGAAATTTTGAAATCATTTTATCTATAATTTCTACCTTTTCATATTCTTTCTTCACTTAAGTCTAAATTAGCTTCCATTTTTCATATAAATATCATCTTGCTAAAGATCTCAGAAACATTTTTTATGAATTTTCAATAAAACTCCTATTAATAATAAACCTATCTATGGCAGATGATATCCATGTCACTGAAGATGAGCCCCAAGAGCCTCTTAAATTCGTCGAAGACTCTCCAACTAAACGTTTTTCACGAGTATTTTCTACTTAGACTGATAAAAAATTAGGCCACGGGGCTTACAAACGTGTCTATCTAGCTCTAGACCATGAAACAGGAAAGGAAGTAGCTTGGAACACGATAAAAACCCAGAACATGTCTAAACGTGAAAAAGAGAGAATTTTAGGCGAAATCAAACTATATAAGCACCTTGATCACCCAAACATCCTCAAACTCATAAAAGCATGGCGTAATCAAGCTAAAGATGAAGTCTTGATGATCACAGAACTCATGACATGTTCACTCAAAGAATACCTTCACAAGAAAACAGAAAGGCCTCGTCTTAGAGTTATTAAAAATTGGTGTAAAAGTATTCTTCGAGCTTTGGATTACTTACATTCTAGCAACCCTCCAGTAATACATAGAGACCTTAAGTGTGATAATATTTTCATATTAAGTTCTAGTGCTGAAATAAGAATTGGTGATTTAGGATTATCAACTACACTTGAAGATACTCATTTAAAATCTCAAGTTGGTACACCTTATTTTATGGCCCCTGAAATGTATGAAGAAAATTATGGGCTTAATGTTGATATTTATTCATTTGGTTTATGTGTTATAGAAATGTGTACTTTAAGTACACCATATTCTGAATGTAAAAATCAAGCCGCATTATTCCAAAAACTTAAAAGTGGTGAAAAACCTGAAGCTTTTTTTATGATTACTGATCGAGAAGTTCAAGATTTTATAAGTTTGTGTATATTACCAGCACAGTGTAGACCAACAGCTAAAATATTGTTATCAAATCCATTTTTAGCAATACGTGATGATGATTCAGCAATTAATATGCCTGTTATAATATCAACACCTTTTAAATCTCAGAATCGCGACATTGTCGCGATCAATTCAGAAAAAGAAGGGGAGATTTTAAAAGTTAATCTTATAATAAAAGATCAAAACGAAAGCAAGTTTAAAGTTGATTTTGAGTTTAATGCTAATGATGAAGTGCCTGAAAAAGTTGCTGAAGAACTTATAAAATCTGTACAGTTGAAACCTGAGAGTTTGAAGATTATATTAGATATTCTTGAAGGTAAGAAAAGGTATGAAACTTCAATTCAGGATATTACAAAAACACCTTGTTTTCAAGGGAATATGGAGAATAGAGTACGTAAATTCTCGATAAAATTAGGAATACAAGAAGAAACTGGAGTAAAAAAAGTTCAAGTTGATTTGAGTTTTGACCTTGATACAGATACTGTAGATAAGGTTGCTTTAGAAACAGTTGAGAATTTAGGATTAGATATGCTGGAGGTTCCTCAGGTTGCATCACTATTAAGAAAAAAAATCAGTGAGGTTGAAAATAAGACTAATAACTGCTCTTATCTTGATTTATTGGACATGGATAATGCTAATGTGTACAGACTTGATTTAGTATAATGTATTTAAATAATTAGAAATAAAATTTTGATATTGAGGGAAAGTGTTTTTGGAATAAAAAACTTTGGATTTTAGATAATTTCACATGAATTTATTTAATTTAAAATTATAAAATAAGGCTAGTTTAAGAAAATGAATGCAAGCACTGATATCCATAACAATCTGTGCCAACTCTCTAGCAGACCACCTAAACATCCTTTAAAAAATATACATTTGCCTTCTATTGTTTCATCATATCAACCTTCACAACCAAAGTTCTCAATTTCAAAATCCCCAAGACTAAGAACAATCGAATCAAGTTTAGGTTATGTTAACACCTCTCTAACCCCAAAAGCTTCATCAAGTTATCGAGCTCTATTCAACTGTAACTCAAACGATAACAACGAAGATCAAAAAATCACAGACATAGAAAAAATAATAACCCAACAAAGTTATGTTTATGTCCCTAAAAACTCTAATTCTCTAATCAAAAACTATGACTCCCAACCAACAAGTCCTCATACTTCTAAACCCTATAAAAAAGTTAACAAAAGGACTTTTTCCGATATAGTTTCTCATATTGAATGCGAACCTTTAAAACTTCCTCAAATAAACCCAGAAATACCAGAAAAATCATATAAAAAACTTATAATTCCTGATATCCCTAAAGCAGCATTTGGAGTACATAAGCCATATCATGATCTTAATATTCATGAAGATTTTAAACTAATACAAATTGAAGAAAAACCTAGAGATTATAGATTTAGATCAAGAACTGATTCTTTAGTTGATGAAATAAGAGTTAGAGATAAGGTTACTTAAAGATTATTCTTGTAGAAAAACATAATCAAAATTAATATAAAATGGATTTCTTAAGTGCTTGTACTATTGGAGATATGAATTGTGTTAAGAAACACTTGAAAATTGTACAGGTTGATGATAAAGATTTTTATGGGAATACTGGACTTTGTCTTGCTGTGAGGAATGGGCATAAAGGAGTTGCTAAGGTGCTTATTGAAGCTGGAGCTGAGGTTAATGTGAAGAATTGTGTAAGAGTAAAGTAGACACGACAAACACCACTGATTATTGCTTCTCATCGTGGGAATTTAGATTGCGTTGAACTACTGCTTAAGCATAAAGCTAAAGTTAATGTACAAGATAATTATGGGAGGACTGCTTTGATGTGCGCAGTAAGTAAAAATTACTATGAAATTACTAGAGTACTTTTAGAACATGAAGCTGATACAGGACTTCAGGATGCAAATGGTAAAACGCCTTTGGATAGAACTAAAAACTTAGAAATGATAACTTTACTACAAAAAAACTCTAATAAAAAAATTAAACGTAGCCATAGTCAAGGTGCGAAATGTTATATTTCAGTTTTTAGTTATATTAATGATGAANAATGTTATATTTCAGTTTTTAGTTATATTAATGATGAAGAGTTCAAAAAAACTAAACTAGGGAGAAATGTTTCAGCTAAAAGTGCAGCCAAAGTTAATGAATTGAAAAATAGTTTAATTTCAAAAAACGAAGATTTCGTTAAAGCACAAATTTCTGAACAAATGGNAGAGTTCAAAAAAACTAAACTAGGGAGAAATGTTTCAGCTAAAAGTGCAGCCAAAGTTAATGAACTGAAAAATAGTTTAATTTCAAAAAACGAAGATTTCGTTAAAGCACAAATTTCTGAACAAATGACCCAAGCTAGGGATAATATAAACAATTATATACAAAAATGGTTGAAAATACATACACTTGATTTGTATGATAAAATGAAAATTGTTCTTGAAAAAGCATCACAAGAAAAACTACCTCAAATAAACATTAATAATTTAATTGAAACAACTTATGCCGAATCAAAAGATTTATTTGATAATACCCAATTGAAAATGATCCGAATAGATATGAGGAAAAACACGAGGAATTTGGTACAGAAGTATTTATTTAAAGCTAAACAAGACATAATTGGTTCTATAGGAAATACATTAAAAAGAACTTGGGATGAGATTAATTATGAAGTATCGTATTATACATATCAGATAAATTCAATGAATCGAAGTGTATAAAAATAGTTTTAAGATATCTAGAGTTAGATTGAGGACAATAAAAAGAGTTTAAAATATTTAAGGTTTAATTTAATAATATTAACAATATATATACTTTTAATTCCAATTTAACTTTGAATTTTTACTAAATATATAGATTAGAAATTTCTTAATGCAATTAAAACTGAAAGTATCTGATTTTAGATAAAAAGTTACTATTCAAAACTACCTTTCATATTTCTTTTTCATCATACTATAAAATTTAAACTACTTCGCTCATATTTATTTTCATATACTAAATATCCTTTATTTTATGAAAATTTTTAATAATTTACCAACTCAAAAAAACTGTGTTCATATATAAAAACCATTTTAAAACACCAATTACCCTTAACCTCATCATAAAATCCTAAAAAAAACCCCAACATCAATCCAGCAATTCTTCAAAACCATCTAATCCTCTAAGTCTATGTTAAAATTCTACACAATAATATAAATCAATAAAAATAATTAAAAGTCTTATCAGATTCACTATCCGAAGAATTATCCAATATCATATCAACATTAAAATATCTCCTCATCGTACTATTATCACTAACAATCTCCTCAGTCCCTACATAACCTTCTGATTCAAAACTCGGCATATTAAAAACATACCTCTTAACAGCACCCAACAATCTTCTAACTTTCGGAAAAAGTTCTTTAGGATTTCTCTTCCTCCCAAGTATGTTTTTAGTAGAAAAATCCCATCTTTTCACTTTTTTCTTTATCGGCCTTTGTTTCTTCCTCCTATAATCCATAAACGGGTTAATTTTTTTCCCATACTTCCTTTCATCAACCCAAAAACTTTTGCAATTCTCATAATTCCTTATAGCCTTACAAGCTTTAGCTACATGTCCAACTTCTTGACATAAATAACACACAATCCCAAGAAGAGAAAAATCATCTTTACGACATGCTTTTTGAATACTTTTAAGCATTTTCCCAACATCAGGCATTTTGTGTATAAACTTATCAAAATTTTTTATACTCAAAAATAAAACTTCTGTATATCTTATTGAATAAACAGAAGATACGCAATGAACACGACCGAAAAAACCTATTTCACCAAAGAAGCTTCCTTGTTGGACTATTGCTATAGTACTAGCAGTTTCGATATCGAAAACTTCTATACATCCTTTTGTTATAAAATACATACCTTCTGGGATTTGATTTTCTTTTATTATTGAGTCTAAAGGAGAGTAGATTTTGGAGAGAAAACATTTTGTCATGTTATAGATTGATTCATCGCTTAAATAGTCAAAAAGTTTGGAATCTCTTATGATTTTTAAGTCAGAGTATTTTATTATGCTATCTTGCATACTATGTGGGAGATTTTGTATTATTTTATCGATACTATTATTGTCATCTTTTTCTAGAATGTTTAGGTAATCAAAGTAGTTTCTACATTTTGATCTGAGTTCTTGAGGAACATTTTGGTCTTTTAGAAATACATTAAGTGAAAGCATTCTAGTTCTGATTATAGACTCTTTTTCACTTTTTTTTTCAATTTTTGACCCAATGTTACCAATAACAATACCAAAAACTCCACAAGAACTAAACATAACTAACATTCCTGCTATCCTTTCTAAAGAAGTCTTTGGGGTTATATCCCCATATCCAATACCAGCCATTGTTACAAAAGCCCAGTATAAAGAAGAAACATACAAATCCCAATTACTATTTGCCTGAGCTTCTGATTTATTTATAATACTATTAACAAATGTATCTGGTCCTATATAACTTGAACTTACAGCGAACATATAGCAAGCAACAGCATTTGATACAAGAAGTAAATATAATATATCTTTAAATATTCTAAGAAACACCAAAAATGAGTTATTCACAGAGTGTTCTTCAATTTTCACAAGTATAATCTTAAGTTTCGCTAAACGTACCAGCTTAAAAACTTTAAAAGTTTTTAAAAACCTGAAAAAATACAACATTTTCACTGATTTCATATCCCCAAGGTCTATAGAACGAAGTATCCAATCAATAGGCACAACAGAAAACATATCTAACCATAGCCAAAATTTAGAATATCTTTTTAAAATTAAGATTCTGTCCATGACAAGTTGACCTTTTAAATAAATCCCTGTATTCAATGTTATAATAATATCTGCTGTGAATGCTATTATGGAAATTAAATCCAATGATAAAGAAATGATTTTATCTTGTTCTTGAAATGCTATAGAGTAAGGAATCATAAAACCTAAAGATATTAGCAGGGCCATCATGAAAATTTCCCAAATTAATCTCCAAGGGCTTTCTGGTTTTAACAAGTAACACCTTCGTAATGAAAAAGCTGTTTTGTTATAAGGGACAAACTTCATATTATTATAAACTCAATTATAAATAAGATTTTTTTGGTTAGATAATGATTTTAAAGGAATTTGTAAATAGAAGTAAGAGGTTGTATTTATAATTTAAGCTTTAAGATTATTTGTAGCATGTGAATTTTATTATGGTATGGTTTTGTTTTTTTGAGATAAGTGCTGTGGATTTTAGATAAAATTTATGATTTAATTGTATTTTAGAAGGTATTAATTTTTTAATAGAATATGTAAATACATAATTTAGGAAAGGAGATAATGTTGAAGAGTTTGATTGCAAAAAAAAAATAGCCGGTTTTCGTTGTTTTGAAAAATTTAAATACTTTCTGAATATGTATAATCAAAACATGTGTAGGATTTGTATAAATAGTATATATTTATCATAAATATTATACATTTATTATAAGTTATTTTTTTATCATACAACTTATTAGATAATAAATTATAAACTCAAAAGCAAAAATTTAATCAAAGAACTTTATAACTTAATCTTGAGTAGTGTATATTCTTTATACTAATAATTTTCTTTTCTAAAGTGTTGATATTTCATCAGAAATAAATATTTTGTTTTTTTAGCATTATTTCATATACACTGTAATTATATAGAAGCATATATCATTCAAAAAAAGCATATAAAAATCACACTTGTATACTAGTTTATAAACATCAGATTTATTAGAACTTATTTTAAAATAACACTCCAAAGTCACTAAAATATCATATTACAATATATAAATCATTAAATTTTACTATAACCAGCATTAAAAGCACAAAATTTTTTCTCTCGAATAAGTTCTTCCTCAATACTCTCATTAGGATCTTCATCAGAACTCGATAATACCATCTTTACCCTTGTCATATTCTGAAACAAGCTGCTTTGCAAAATAGACTCTTCAGTATGTAAAACTTCATTCCCTTCAACATCTCTAATATTTTCTTGAAAATAACTTTTAATATGATTAACTATCTTGCTTATTCTTGGGTACATTTCTCCAACTTTACGTCTTTTGCCTAAAACATTCTTAGCCCCATAGTCATATCTTTTCACAACTCTTACATTTCTATTCTTTTTACATTTTATTGGGTCATTAAGATTAACAAGCCTAGATCTGTTTTGTCTATTTATCCAATTATCCTTTAAAACCTCATCATTTAATATAACCTGACAATTTTTTGCTATATGTCCTAATTGCCTACATGAATAACATTTTATATGTATAACCGAGTAATTTCCTTCACTACAGCTTTTCCTTATTTCATCAATAGTTAATTTTATTGATGGGATAAGGTTGACAAGGTTGTCAAAATCAAGGATCGCTAAAAAAAGATTTTCAGAAAAATTATGTGAAACTATTGATGAAACACATGGTTGTCTTGCAAAAAGACCAATTTCTCCAAAATATTCTCTACTAGACAAAGTGACAATTTTACATGAAGTTGTATAATCAAACACTTCAGCACCTCCTTTTAATATAAAATACATACCTTCAGGAACTTGCCCTTCTTTTATAATTGGGTCTAATGGAGAGAATATTTTAACGCTTAATAGCTTAGCTAGTCGATTTATTGAAGAATCAGTGAATATTTGAAAAATTTTACAGTGATGTAATATATTACCATTTGTACAAAGGAGAATTTCTTCTTGTAGTGGTTGGGATAATAATGATAATAATTCACCTATGTTGCTTTCATTGTACTTTTCATAGTGGAATGCATAGTCTATGTATCTTCTGGCTTTGTATCTAAGTTCTGATGTGATTTTGTGTTTTTGTAAAAATAAGTTTGTGTTACGTAAGGCGTCTCCACGAGCTTTTGCTTTCATGTTGTATTTTTCCATTAGGGTTCCTATGTTACCTATGATAACTCCGAAAACTACGGAGGAAAATAACATGGTGAAAACCCCGAACATTTTTTCATTCGTTGAACGAGGAGAAAAATCACCATATCCAATTGAAGCCATAGTTACAAAAGCCCAGTACAAAGACGAAACATACAATTCTCCCGAATCCACAATAGGTTTATCACTTTTATTAACAATCAAATTTATAAAACTATCTGGACTCATTTCTAATGAACTAATCGAAAACATAGTACAAGCAAAGAAATGCGCAATAAGAAATAGATACAGTAATAGCTTCATAACAGTAATAAAAGTGATTAATGTCTCATTAGCAATTTGATCCTCTATTCTAAAAATCAGCATTCTAAGTTTTACAAGCCTTACCAATTTAAATAGCTTCAGAACTCTGATAAATTTAAAGAAACTAAAGAGTTTTGTATCATTTCCATTCCCTGCACTACTAATAAACCAGTCAAAAGGAAATGTCGAAAATGCATCAACCCAAAACCAAAACCCAAGATAATGTCTAAATATCTTTAGTCTGTCTCTTATTATTCGTCCTCTATCATAATATGCAGTATTCATAGTCAAGAAGATATCAAGTGAAAATACTGATAATGATAGCATATCTACTCCTTCATTAAGGGAAATTTCATTATTATCAAACGCACTTAAGTAGGGTATTAAGAATCCAAGAAATAAGAGGACTATAGCTACAAAAATTTCCCAACTAAATCGAAGCCAACTTTCTGGACGCATAATATATTTTACCCTCCACTTTGGCAAATTGCTGTCTATGTCATCGTCTTCTGCTTTGTTCTTTGGCATATTTTATTCTAAAATTACTATAATTGTGATGAATAAATTGTATATTTTTGCTTGTAGGAATGTGACTAATGGTGGGTAAATTTTAATTATGAGTGTTAGATGTATGCTTTGATGGATTTGTTATAAGATGAAGTAAAATAGGATTTTTATAAGATGATTAGAAGTAAAGTTACTATTATTGAGAATTGAGTTAATTGATTATAATGTGTGTAAGAGTAGGGTGGGAGAAAAAAATTATAAATGAGTTAAAGATATGTGCGGGAATGGAAAATTATATTCAGGGGAATTAGGATTTGTAATGTAGGGGTTTTATTTGTGGTGTTGTTTAATTTGGGTTTATTGGAAAAAAATTAATATTTTAATCCATGAAAAAATTAAGATCTTATTAATTTCTTGATGTTAAAGAGTATCATTTTTAAGTGATGATTGGAAAGATTGTGATTATGCTACAATAGTTTTATTAAATGATAAATTATCAAATTAATAAAGATAAACAAAAACAAAGAGGAAAAGCGCAATTTTTTATATTAAATATGATGAATACTTTCAATTCTAAGGCTTACCTATCTTCATCATAATTTTTAATACTAATTTTAACTTCTTATTTCCAAAATCTCTTAATATTAAAATCCAAAATACTGAAATGCTTCTTTTAGTCAATAACTCATGTTGTTTATATGATGAAAAACTATACTTCTTGTTTTTGCTAGTAAATTTGTTTATTTCAATAAAAGACTGTCTTATATAATCAGATTTAATTTCTTCAGGACAACCCTCTAAACCATCCGGGTCCAGACCTTATGCACAATCAGTAGACGCTACCGTTGAAATTGTGAATATGAGCATTTGACCCTTCCCAACTTGAGAAATTAAGATAGATTGGCCTTTCATTTAGAGTTTTAATTGAGTTTTGTCTGACGAGAGTTTTGCTGCAGAAAAATTCCCTTTATAGCTTAGGTTTTTTATAGATTGCTTCATAGATTCTATTATTCTTGGATTTCTTTACCCTTCTTGGCTTGCTAGTAATTTTTTGTTTTTTAATTAATAAAGATTCTTTTATGTTTGGATTAGGGATTGAGATATGTAAAAATTTTCTTTTTGAGAATATATTTCTCTAAGCCAAAACGTTGGTGTCTTCCAAGTAATTTTCTTAGAGATCGATTATGTAGGTATGCTTTTTGGGGATCAGATGCTGGGGTCTAAATAATCCAAGACGTATTTGACCCTTTCATCAATTACCTCTAACCCAAAAATTATCACAATAACCAATTCCTAATCCAACTTGCCTAAAAAACACCCATTCATATCTATTAAATCTCACTTTTCCTTAATTAAATTCTCCCAACTTTACCTCATCTTTTCACACATCTTTTAAAATATAATTTCTTCCATACCTATTCTATCATAAAATCTTAAAAATAATAAAAATGCTATACAAGCTTCTATTCCTTCTCACAAGCCAAAATGTTCTATCCAGCATAATCAATGACTCAGACTCTTATGATACTTCTTTACCCACCGAACCAAAAACAACAAGTTTTTATAACCAAGGCGAAGATGTCATAGTCTGGTACAACCGAGGTATATCCCCAAAATCCCTAAGTGACTCATACAGTTTTTACGATATTCCATTCTGTAGAGGTTCTCGTAGCTTAGATTTCCCTCTTAGTCTCTCCAACATTTTATCAGGAGTTACTCCATTAGATAGTGGTATGGGAATAAAATTCCTAGTCAACTCACAACCTAAAGAATTTTGTGTTAAAAAACTTACATCAGAAGATTATTCAGCTTTAGTCAATACAATAATCTTAGATTTATTTGCTGAGTTTTTAATTGATGAAATACCAGTCTGGGTACGTATTGGGAAAGTTGAATCAGGAGTTCAGATTTTTAGTACTTTTCATTTTACTATTCATTATAATGGAGATCAGATTATCAAAGTTCATGTACAACCTGATGATCCGATTTTGTTATTGGATGAAAAAAAACATAAAAAAAACACGGAGATTACTTTGGCTTATTCAGTTTCATGGGTGCCGACTAGTTTGACATATGAGAAAAGGATGGAAAGTTATTTTGAAAGTGGGATTTTTAGTACTGAGTTTCATTGGTTTTCTTTATTGAATACAACTGGATTGATTTTAAGTGTTTGTGCGATTATTTTGGGTAACTTGTATAGAGCTTTGAGGAATGATTTTAAACAATTTGAGTCAGCGGAGATATTTGATATGCAGAGAGGATGGAAACAATTGAAAAAGGAAATAGAAGCTCCTCCTGTTCTAAATTTCTTAATCAGTGGCCTAACAGGTATCGGTGTCGAACTTTGGGTAATTTTCTTAACCTACTTACTTACCTATAGCCTAAACCTCTCAATAAAAGATATCCTTATCAACCTCTCAATCTCCCTCAGTGGTCTTTTAGGTGGGACAACAACCTCTAAAGTTTTCCAAAACCTCAAAGGTCTTGCTGCCACAATAGTTATCGCTGGGTGTATTTTCCCATCATTCCTCATACTAATTTCAACAATCTATTTACTTTCAGGTGTAGGAATTTCTATATGGACTTATTTTGCAAGTACAATAAACATATTCTTTTTCTTTTTTGCTGCAGGATATAACAGATCACAAGATACTACAAAAATTGTTGTGGGAAGAAGTGTATGTAAAAAAAAACCATGGTATGTAGAAATGAATTTTCTTATTATAATAGGTGGATTATTACCATTTGTTAGCATTGCTTTAGAACTTCATTCGTTTTTGACAACTTTTATGGTTTATAGTTTTTATTATATGTATGGATTTTTTATTATATCAACTTTTCAAGTTGCGATTTGTCTTGGATGTGTTGGGATTGTGTCAAGTTATTTGGTTATTAGTACTGAAGATTCAAAATGGCAGTGGAGTAGTTTTTTATCAGGAGCTAGTCTTGGGATTTATGTGTTTTTTTATTCACTTTATGTGTATTTGTTTAGAAATGGGTTTGATGGAGTTTTAGCTTTTGTCGTGAATATGCTTTTTATTTGCTTTTTACTGAGTATTGCTTCAGGGTCGGCTTCGTTTTTGGCTGCGAAGGTGTTCTTGGAGAAACTTTATAGTAGAGTGAAATTGGAATAACTCATAATTTTATTAGAATGGTCTTTAGATTATTGTAATTTAACATGCTATTTGTGGTCTACCCAATTATCTCTCTGAATATGATTGAGCCCAGACAGATGTCGAGTATTATCTTCAACAACCGGTAAAACATTCACAATATAATCCGAACTACTATAGCTTCTTTTACAAATACAACAAAATGGGTTGTTTTGAAACCATTCATCAATACACTCTTTATGATAAAAATGCGCACATTCTAACACCCGCACTTCAGAATTTTCTAAATATTTCTGTAAACAAACAGGGCAATTATCAATATCTTTCTTCTCAAGATCTTTAAATGTAACAACAGGAAGTCTTTCATTTTTAATAATCTTCGTAAAAGTATGATGTGTTCTTTTTCTTCTTCGATATTTAATGCATTTTATTATAGCAACAGTAGCCCATACAATAATAATAACAGATGCTACGCTTAGTAACACCGACATAAGTATTGATGAACTTTTAGGATTGCTTGAATTTGAAATTTTTATGTAAGGGCATTTTATAGTTAAAGATTGAGATTTTTTACTATATATACTGAAAATAGATTTACCTGAGATTAAACATTCTTTGAAGTTGTTAGCATGGCCTAAAATGCAACTGCCAGCTTTGTCGCGGTTTCCAACAATATCAGATATCCTAAGTGTTTAATACCCTGCACCTATTGTTTTGTAGTAAACTTCTAATATATTATTAGGTTGCTTTTTGAATTCACATAAACTTGAATAATTAGATTGGATTGAAAAATACATGTATTCGTTATGATTTAAGGTCACTGCATAGTCTTTGTTGAAAATTATTGGCTGGATGAATATGGAACAGTCAATTCCAACCCACTTATCATCACATAAACATTGAGAATGCATACAGTTTCCATGAAAAGTGCAACTTGAAAAACATTCAGCAGTGTCTGAATAAAAATTACTAATCCCATTTATTGTCAAGTTCCAAATTTTTATACCAGGTGTTATGTAAATTCCAATAAACCAATTATTCCCTTGAGTAAGAATAAGTTTATGAGTTTGAGATCCAGAAACCCATGAATTGTAATCATAAATATCAGCATCAATTCTTAAGTCAGGAGGTCCCTTGATAATTTTTGGTTTAGAGTTAAGCTTTGCTACTAATAAGGTTTCTGATGTTTCATTAGACATTGAACTCAAAATTATATGGTATTGAGTAAAAAAGCTAATACCAAGGTCCTCAAATGACAAGATAAGTTCCTTATCTTGCTGCGTCAAAGTCCATTCTAAAGCTTTAACTTCAACTAGAAAAATGCATAAAGCACATAAGCTAATAAAAGTTTGCATTTGAATTTTATATAAGGGAATTTACAATTTTCTAATAACAAACTCAACTTTCTTAGTAATCAATTAACAAAAACTCAAAAAAAGATTAAAATTAAAGT